>JAPPVO010000017.1:63302484-63376291 GCA_030407325.1 Camellia japonica
TTCGGGACCACCCCAACATCTTCGATTCCTCCGGTTTTTGGCATGCATCTCATTTACTCCCTTTCGAGGGACACTGGGGTCTTAGATACCCACTTCGTGGCCAAACACCACTTTTGGTGCTTAACGGCCGGTTTTCGGGACCTCGAACTGTGTGTTTTGGTCCCCGAGCATTCGTTTTGCATCGGTTTTCGTTCATTCTTGGCAGGTTACCTCTGTTTTATCATAAGGAAGATCACTGGAGGGTGGGAGGCTAGTAATTGTCCAAGCAACCTGTTATGCTCTTCCGGCGCCCCCCGGCGCCCGTTTTTCTCACTTCCGGGCTAATGTTGACCACCCTAGGGCCATTTTCTTCGAGCCAAAACCAATATTTGTGTTGTACACACATGGGAGGACCCTAATATGCTATGCCGGCTAGTAATTCTTCCTTTCATTTTTGACCCTCTTTGAAAAGTGGCTTGTTGTTTCTCCTGTTTCAGAGTTGCCAATTTTGAACTACAGGGCCTTGTTGTACACACCTGGGAGGACACCATCATGTGGTGGCCGGCCAGCAAATCAATCTTTATTTTTTTGACCCTTGGCCGCCGGCCATAGGGGGTGGCCGGCCGCCACCTGCAACAAAGTTGGCAGGCCGGCATGCTCCTTGGGAGGTGTGTTTCACAGCTGTATGGCTGTATCCCCCAAAATATCTGATTTCGGGGATATTTTGTTTGCAAGGGAACTTGTTCCCTTAAGGATACACACTTGGACACACTTTGGCTCATTGATTCTTGCATGCATACACCCTCTCCTCTCCTCAAGACCTAGAACCTTTGCCTCAAGCATATCCATCTCCATCTCTCTCAAATCTTCAAGTTTTGGTGCCATTTGTTCATCATCATCAAGCACCACACCACCACTCATTTCCAGCAGCAAGGAGAGGTTCTTAAGGGCTTAGAAGTAACATTTCTCAAGTCAAGAAGCAAAGAAAGAAAGGTCTTCAAGGTAAGTCTCAAACTCCCTCTTTTACACCACTTTCTTGCCTCTTTTCTTAACCCTACTTGCTCACTGTTTTGAGCTCCGACCAATACTGAAAGTGGTCCTCTTTTGAGCTATTCTTGATGTTTGTTTAAGGGCTCAACTCTGTTTGAGCCCTCCATCTTGCACTTCTTTCAATATCCTCTTATATGCCATTATTTTGCATTGAATATTTGGCCTATGTGTGATCTGAATTGGAGCATCCCATGAACTGATATTGTGCTTATTTTGAGGCTATTCAACATTGAAGAAGGGCTCAACCTTGTTTTCATGCTCCATATGTTACTTGCTTTGAATCCATGTTTTACCCTTTTTTTTTGCATGCTTTTTCTAGCCTATGAGTGATCTGTTTTCGAGCATAATGTAAACTGTGAGTGGGCCTATTTTGAGCCCCTCTTCAACATTGAAGAAGGGCTCAACCCTGTTTGGCCTCTCTATCATGCACTTGCTTCATAATTTCCCATATTTACCGTAAATTTGCATGATTTGGTTGACCTACATCTGGTCTGTTTTGGAGCATGTCATAAACTGTGATTAAGCTTATTTTATGTCCTCTACAACATTGTAGAAAGGATCAACCTTGTTGGGGGTCTCCATGTTATACTTGTCATTTATCCCTCTTGGACCCCCATTTTTGCATGCTTGTTTAATCTCATCTAGCTTCTGTTTTCGGCCATCATCAGAACTAGAAAGAGTCTTATTTTGATCTTCTTGACATATTTCATAAAGGGTCTTTTCTGGTTTGATGAATGTTTGGGGTACCTCATGTTATAACCCTATGTATCCTCAATCTTGCATGGCATTTTTAGCATGGTTGCATACTGAGTTGGGGGATGTCATCTACTGAAAATGTTCATATTTTTAGTCTCTCATCAGTTTTGTAGAAGGGTACTTTTCAGTTTGAGCACCGCATGCATCACTTGTTTCAATACCCCTCTCTTGGTCCGTATTTTTGCATGCTATTGTTGCCCTATCTATGCTTGCACTTTGGCCTGTTCTGGACTGAAAAATGCTATTTTTGGGGCTGCCTTGCTACTGTTTTTGCATGTCATGTACAATTACGCATGTTTAGTGTGGCTGTAGGCCATTTCGGATGCTTAATATCGCATTTCGGGACCATTCGTGCATTCGGTGTCATTTCCCCGCCTTTCGGGACTGTTTTGCATCATTTGTGAGTGCTGGAAATTCATTTGCATGCTTGCATATCATTTCCATGCCATTTCATGCCTTACGGCCATTGCCTCGGTTTGCGTGCCCGTGTGCACGCATTTCGAGGCACTTCATTTTTATCGACGGCCTCCCGTGTGAGTGTAGCTGAGTCTCTCTCATGTTGGTGTAAGTCCATTTCGCATTCTGTATGTCATTTTTAATCTCATTGCATTGCGTATGTCATTGCCTCGGTTTGCGTGCCAGTGTGCACGCATTTTCGAGGCGCTTCATTTCATCTATCGGCCTCCCGTGTGAGTGTGGCTGAGGCTCTCTCATGTTGGTATAAGTCCATTCTGAATTCTGTATGCCATTTTAGTCTTATCACATTGCGTATGTCATCGCCTCGGTTTGCGCGCCCGTGTGCACGCATTTCGAGGCGCTTTATTTTCATCCGACGGCCTCTTATGTGAGTGTGGCTGAGGCTCACTCATGTTAGTGTAAGTCCATTTTGCATTTTGCATATCATTTTAGCTTCATTGCATTCCGTATGCCATTTTTCGTTTGGGCACGCATTTCGAGACATCTCATTTTAGTCTCATTGTTGTCATATTTCATGCCATCTCATGCCTTGGGATCATCGCCTCGGTTTGCGTGCCCGCGTGCACGCATTTCGAGGCATCTCATTTTCATAGCATCGTGCATGCTAGGATTGTATATTAGCTGCATTTCATGCATATCATGCATATTGCATCGTGTTCGGGACAGGAGTTAGCCTGGGCACAGGAAACGAGGTACGTTCCGTACTCCGAGTGACGGAACGGGTCTCAATTCCCAAGTCACCGACACTCCGGATTATCCATGATGGAGTTAGGTTTGTTGTGCAGCATTCATGCATTCATCCATATTGAGTTGTGCAATCCGACTCCTCGGCCATCATGCATCGATATGCGTGATTGGTGGTACGAGGATCGAGGCATGCACATATTTGTGAAATACATTGCTATGCCCCTTTCCTGTTCTCTGTTGCAGTAAAATGAGGAATCAGCAACTTTTGGAGTCTGGCGCGCATTTCGAGAAATTGCAAACAGAGGCTAATTGGGGCATCCCAGTGGATTTCCGCGCAAAGCAGTCCAGCATACATTATTCATCAGAATCGAGGCAGCCCCTGGCTTGCATGCCAGTTTATAGCTTTCTTAGTTTAATTTGTTAATTAATTAGAATATGTATATTATTCGGACTGTATTATTCTTTTATTCGGACCTCTGCACGAGGGCAATATTGTAATAAGTGTGGGTGAGTGTGTTGTATGTCTTCCAACCCTACGTCTTTCTTCTCTTTTATTTACCCGCTTATGATGGTTAGATATAGGGCATATTTTAATTAGCATACAGTATGATAGCATGTTTGCATCATTCATCTGTCTTGCACGCAACGGGCTCGGCGCATCATACAAACTGCATTTGTATTTCAATTCGAAATTGAGTACATGTTAGCTGTAGCATTTCACATGCCATGTTTAGAATAGCCGAGCCTGCTATAGTTGCATTATTGCATGCGTTGCATTAGGCATTTCTGTATAAATTAGGATCATGCATGATTTCTAATCGGTTTTCTGTCTTGGCTCGGAGTACTCGGTGAGTTTTATGCTTTAGCATCCTTGCATGCGTGTGAGTGATTGCCATGGATAGCATGCTCCCATGAGGCTAACTGCTTATGTGATATAACTGCCTTGAATGCCTGTGGGTGGAGGTTGTGTTGCTTGGATTGGACAATTTATCAAATGTTTGTTTTAAGCCAACTATAGATAGTGGCAAAATCATGTTTTCTAAGCCCACCTGAGGGTGGCAAATCCGCGTCTTAGCCTACCTGCGGGTAGCACCATCAAACCATTTTCAAACAAGCAACATGAAGTATTTTTTCCAATTCAGGCGGCCCAGTCTATACTTGTTTGCTGCGAGCATCACATAGTAACCTAGGCTAATAATCGGAATAAGAGCATACAATATTTTCAAAAACAGATATCATGGTTAGTAGAGGCCGGTCTTTGACCGGGCGAGCGGAGGTGCTCACGAAGTGACCTTCCCCAATCGTACCCAAGTTCTCGAGCCGAGGCAACTTTGGTGATGACGGACACGTGGCCTTTGGCACCGAGTCAGGGTTTCCTAAATTTCCCAAAAATAAAATATTTAGGTGGCGACTCTGTATCTGGCAAAGCAGTCCATGTTTTGGCACTTCTTTCAAAAAATCTGTTTTCCAAAAACGATTTGCCGGATTTGGACTCTTTGGTTCAAGATTAAGAACCGTGACACAAATCGAGTCCGAGCTGTAGCGAGGTCCCCCGCGGGCTTGTTACAGTCCCGCTCGGAATTGCACTGCCATGCATGGTCTGCCTCTATTTTCCCTGCTCTGCCCCTCCAAAGACTGGCAAAGCCTCAGGGATGTCTCTCTGGACATTGGGGGAACACCACGGCTGCGTAGAATTACCACCGGCTGCTAGATATGGCCATCGGCTGGAAATGAGGCTATCGGCCAAATACATTGCCGGTCGGCACTAAATTGCCGGACGGCCAAGAATGCCTGCAGAACTGCAATTGACAGCAGCAGAGGGCAAGGCATAGCATGGCAATACAATTCAAGCAATGTATGCACCAATCATGCCCCTTATCATGTTTGTGACTCAAAGAAACATGTGTCTCGATTCTCGGACCACCAATCACGCATTTCCATGCATGATGGCCCAAAGAATCAAGCATGCACTTTCATGTCAAATGAATGCAATGCAAACAAACAAACCAAAGCCAATCCCTATCACTAATCAAGGGACAAAGCATGCATGCAAGATGCAATGCAACCTAGGCATGCAAGCTAAGGATGCAACATGAGCATGTGGACAAACAATGCACACTAGGCATGCAACCTAAGCAAACAAGCATGTGAGACATGCAAACTAACCAAGCATGCAAGATGCAACTAAACATGTTAATATGCAAGGCTTGCAACATGTAAGCAACTTGACCAAAGAAGAATGCATGCCAAATACGAAGGGTTCCGAGCATGCAACAACATGAGATGGGCCAAGTATGTGACAAACACGAGGTAAGCATGCAAACAAGCAAATGATGGACTTAAACATGACTTGGGCAGCCCTAACTAGGCCCAAATCAGTGGCCAAAACCATGGAAGTGAAGGCCAAAATGCAAACAAACATGCAAGCATTCATGATCCAACACTTAGGCATATAAAGGCAACTCTTAAGCACACTTAAAGAGACAACAATAGACAATTAGCATGCAATGAAAAGCTTTAAAATCAAGTTATAAGAGGTGCCAAACCAACTTAAACAAGGCAAACATTAGCATGCAAATGGTCCAAGTACTCAAAGCAAGCTAATGATGCATTGAACTACACTTAGCAAGGCAAACATGGCATGCATTAACAACTAAAAAACAGATTTTTAGCATGTTAAAACAAGGCCAAAAGACCACTTAAATGGCATCTAAGTGACTCAAATTCAAAGGCATGCACAAATGCTAAAACATGGAGCATGCAAGACAAGCTTTCAAAGCTTCAAAGAGGCATCCAAGGCAAGCATATGAGCATGTCAAAGGGACTGAAATGATGTGCTAAGTGGTTCTAAACACTATAAATTAATGCAAGCAATGCATGCTACACATTCACATACTTGAGGTATACAAGCCACAATACAAAGGAGCTATGCTAAGCATGCCAAGATCGACCCAAGCAACTATGGACAGACTAAAAACATGGCAAAATAAGCACAAAACCTTCACAAGGCTAAGCCTAAAACATGCTAGAACAAAGGCTAACAACCTAAGGCATATTAAGGCAATAACATGGCATTACATGGTAGGTATGCTAAGCATGCAAGGTGTACCAAAACCAACTTAATACAAAGTTAAATCATGACAATATAAGCATAAAATATAGCCATGGCATGATCAACAAACCTTTAAACATAATGCTCCCTTAAGGGCCAAAATTGGTCTTTTTCAAGGACAACAAGGAGAGGGGGTGGCCCTCCCCTTTTTGAGACTTTAAGGCACCATCTTTACCACTGAAATCCCTCAAGATTTCAGTAATGAAGAGGCCCAAACACCAAAGTCCCGAAACTTGCACAAAATAGCACAAAAAGGAGCCTTACAAGGCCTAGGAGAGGTCAAACAAACCCAAACCACAAAATACTCTTAACAAACAATCAAGAGGGCTAAAAAACAGAACTTTTTTATGTTATACACTAAACACAAAAACAGTTCTAAGATAGGTAGAAAAGCAATGCAAAAATGGAGAATAAAAGGGAAGTTTCTTACCCTTGAAGCCTTTCTTCACAAGCAATGCTCCAACAACCTTCCTTGGCTTTAATCCAGCTCCAAAACACTAAAACAACCTTCCAAAGGTCTCAAGGCCAAGAGATGGTGTGTTGGTGTGTGTTTATGAGCAAAAGTAGGACAAAACACACACTTATAGAGATATAATATGTATCTAACCCTAACCCTAGAACTCAAGCTTTACAAAAGCTGTCTAAAAATGTCTAACCCTTATGCCAAAGAGAGGAAGCTCTCCTATATAGGCAACTCCCTCTTGTAAGGCTTCCAAAAAAGCCATTCAAGAGGGAAATCCCTCCATACACGTGTATAGAGGGGATGGGGTGGGTGCCAGCTATCACAGCTGGCACAAAATATCTGCTAAAAGCAGATGAACAGTAGTCGGCTGGCCAAAATTGTCATTTTGACAAAATTGATGGCCGGTCGGCCAAAAGGAGTGCCGCCGGCAATATACATTGCCGGTGGACAGAAACAACAGCCGGTGGCCTCTAGCCATGGCCGGTGATGTGTGGGGATGCCTCATAAGGCATTCCCTGCCCTTCAAGGAAACACAAGTGTTTGGTGCAAAACCAGACACAAAACGGTCGAGTTCGGAGATCCGAGGCAAGGCGCGTAGCCGAGACCTCTGGGAACTCCAAACGAACACAAACATGGATAATCACTGAGTGTTCAACGGTGACGTCCAAGTCTTGAGGACGGTCAAAAATGGGGTGTCTACAGTTGCCCTTCTTGACAGAACTCGAAAGTCATACAATGACGGGAGTGAATGTCAAAGCCCAGAGACGACCCATTTTTTGACAAGGCCGAAGACTTGGACATATCATGCAAGACAAACAAGGTATGCGCCCGAAGGCAGGGGCAAAATGCAAGACAATGCAAGAAGCCGAGCATAACTTATGATCATGCAAAGAAAGCTGTAACGAAGCACGCATGCGACAGTTTTAAGCTAGCATTCACCAGACTACACTACAATGCAGAAAGGATGTAAGAGAATTATGCAATTCTCGATACGTCTCACGCAGAGGATACAATACCTGTCCGGTTCGTCCGGTTGCACCGGCCTCAAATGAGCCGTACATACAATATCGTGCCTGTAAAGAAAACAAACTTAACAGGTAATATTGTTAGCAACACGCATGACAATGCAAGAATGAATGCAAAATGATATGCACTATATACAAACTATGTATAATAATGCAAATGAAAATGCAATGCAATTGAAACAATGCAAATGATATGCAATGCAATCGAATCATGATCCAATCATGAGCGGTTTGAAACCACACAAATGTCAAATAGATTGATGGAATGTAACAAGTCCGTCTACCATAGAAAAGGTGCCGTAACCCTCAAAGCGCGTACACATGCAGGAACTATGAGTGATGTAGACGGACGCAAGAACAAGTATTGGGTGGAATGACATAAGTGGGGAAAGACCCGCTGGGGAAAGAACAATGATCCTAATGCTGGATGCAAAAATTACACTATAATGCAATATATTTTAGATACAAATGTAATTTGATGAAAATATTTCTGATATTCAATCAATTTAATTTTTTACAGATATAATACTCCTATGCACAAGGCAGAACAACCACATTGATTTCTAGTAGTTTCTTAACAAGAATATTGGGTGTTAAAATTCAGAAGGTCAATTGCAATAATTGAACCTTTTTGAACTAAGAGACATTAACAGAATAACTGAACATGAGATAAAAACAGAGAACTAATTTTCCATTCACTATATATTGGCCTCAGCTCTCAGATCCAACAATTTCACATTTTCACCACACAAAAACACAGAATTGGACAAGGCTAAACTAAATTGAGTAAAAAAGAAGCTTTATAACATAGAGTTTGGCTTGTTTCCAGACCCCAAAAAACAGGGAGTAAGGCCTAAATTGATAATTTGTCAATTAGACATACAAAACTCTGCAAAGAACTTCAGTTTCTATATTTTGAATATCATCTGATATATATATATATATATATATATTAACAATACACTGATTTATACATAAAACCAGTTTCTACAAATCCTCGTTGCAGTCATCGGAATCCTTTTCTTCTGGTATGGTCTCCAATGGAAGAGAATTGGAAGTCTTAGTGCGCGAATTGAGGAGGAGGGCCGGTGCAGCTTCATCAATCCAAGACTTCAAATCTCTGATTGCTTTCGCCATTTGAATCGATGGTAGAAAAGCTTCGTCTCTGGATTAGAGGAAAGAGAGATTGAAGATATGACAATAGTTGAGCTGTTGAGGACCCTTTTTTTGTTCAGAGGAGTTTGTTCTAAGGTGAGAGAGTGAAAGATGAGTTGAGAGGTGAGTTGTTGTAGTAGTAGTTAGTCCCTTTTATAAATGCAGTATAGAGTGTGGGGTATGAAAATGTGAGTGGGAAATACACTGGGAGAGGAAGCATCATAAAAACTTTGATGACACCACTTTTCAAAAAAAATGTACATAGGCATGCGCAAAATGTGTATGCAAGATATATATTTATTTTGGGTATGGCTTCTGTTCAGTCTGGGATCGGACTGGACCGTGCTGTTGGGTCCGTGGGGGTCCACCACGGGTCCCGTTTTGATAATCTGGACCGTTCAATGTGTAGAACTCGTCGAGTACTATATGCTTGTAAAAAATCACGTTGATCGGATATCGATAATTATGTGATCAAATCAGTTTCGTATTAAAAAAAATTAGATGGTGAACAAATTAACGGTTGACAAAAAACTGATTTGATCATATAGCTATCGATATCCGATCAACGTGATTTTTTACGAGCATATAGTAATCGACGAGTTCTACACATTAAACGGTTCAGATTATCAAAACGGGACCCGTGGTGGACCCCCATGGACCCAACAGCACGGTCCAGTTCGGACAGAAGCCATACCCATTTAGTTTCTTGATAGGTAATGTGTGGTATGCAAATATGGAACGTTGGTTTTCACATGTGGTCTGTGAAGGTTTTGTAATTTGGGTTACTAGATATTTTTGATCAATTGGTAATTAAACATAGATTGTTTTCAGGTTTTGGAGTATTAGTCCACCTCATTCAGTTTTTAACATTTGTTTAGTTGTCTCTTTAACGATAACCGCATAAAAGAGATTGAATCTCACAATTTTAATTAATAAAAATTAAGTTGAGGGGGGAATTAAATAATTTTCTATTAATAATAGTGTCACCCATCAAGATTACATACTTCAAAAAAGTTACTACTAAAAAATAAAATATGTTGACCAAATTTATTTCATGCAATTTATATTATATTGAATTCGAATTTACACTACATATTTTTAAAATAAATATTTAGACTATTTTTTAACTCTCTAACTTTTTCTAATTATCTCATACAATCACAAAACCAATAACTTTTTTTTTTTTTTGAATTGATATATGATATTATAATGGAATCCAATCAATTACAATTATATTGAATATTGAATACAGCACAAATTATTACAAAGAAACTCTAAAAGTGAGAGAGAAATTCCAAATAAATATAAGGATAATAATATCTGTGGCAAGTAGATATCCAAGCCCATAGGCCCAAGTAAGCCAGAAAAGCCCAGATTGATACAACTCGAAATAAGGGGTACTTACCAATTAGTCCTATTCACTAGACTTATTTATCTACAGGTCCTAACTAATAAATTTAACACTATAAAAATAAGAAAGTGATAAATTTATCACTAAAAAATTATTCATAAAAAAGAGACTGATAAATTTATCACTATAAAATTATTCATAAAAAAAAAGACTGATAAAATTTGTCTTTATCACTTAATAAATTATATCAAATAGGACTTAATGGGTAATAAGTCTCAAAGTAGGACCTATTGGGTAATAAGTCTCCCAAGTAGGACCTATTGGTAGTTTACCCTCGAAATAAATATAAGGCCGACTAGATCCATTGAGCATATCAGACGAATGCTCATTGACAAAAAGATGACCCTCCGATCGGGACAAATCCAACGGACGAGGGAAAATACAAGTTCTCCACCATCAAAATAATCTCTGACAGAGGAGTGTTTGTTCGATCAATTAAGATCCAATAGGCGTTCCCAGATGCAAGTTGGCCACCACTTCTGACAAGGAGAGGCAAAACCATTATATAAACAGAGATCCGACGATCGGTAGCAAATGCAAATGCAAATGCAAGTTGGCCACTGACAAAAGATTGACTGTCTAATCAAGAGAGGATTGACAAACAACAATGGCATACCAATTAACTATAAAAGGGAGTCAAGCAAATAAGCAAAGGGGACAGGAAGAGGAAACAAAAAACAACAACATAAACTCATCTTTACTTTATTTCCATGCTATAACTATGCCTACCAAAGTGTGGACTTGATCGTCGGATGGTCCTCCCTACCATACTAGGTCGGGGTGATCTCTCACTTTGATTTCTTTTGTAGGTGTAGGATAAACGCATCATCTCACTAATTTCATGTGGAGATAAATTCATCATTCACAATACCATATGCAAATGGGGAGAGTCAAATCTAAAGTGAGAGAGATACTTCAAATAAATAAAGGATGATGCTACATCGCACCGTTTCTATGATCCCTAACGGTGCACTGATGACTAGGCACAGTGATGTGGCGATGATGTGGAATAAAATAATATTTTTTATAGATGACGTACTGATCACAATAATAATAATGGAAATTAAAATACAAAATACTGATTATTTAGAAAATTACTTTAAGATTTTGCTTTTCCATGCCCACCTTGCTTCGTATGTTGCGAATACTTTTCGAGTCTTTCAATGAGTAGAAAGCTTAATTTCTCACTCTCGGTGTATATTACATCTGCTTCACTAACAAGACTGGCCTCTTGGGCAAAATCTTTGCACTCTCTACCTACATGTAAATGTTATGTCTCGTATATTTATTTATGAATAAAGATTAAGACCACCAATCTAGACTATCATCGATGAATCTAGTATACAAGAATCTCGTTTACAAGAAAGTTTAGATGAATAGATAACAGGACACAAAACAATAAGTATCCCTATTACCAATATATCTTCATCAAAAATATTGATCGAAGACCACCAAAGCCTAAAAATGGTTTCTCTTGATAATCTATCCATGATGTTAAATACAAAATTAATAGAATGAGGATTATCCGGAGAGGAAAGTCTTTAGATATTTCAGTAATCATGATATTTTGATTTTTGTAAATATAGTTTCCTTACTCACATCCATTAGACTACTTAATAGTCTGTGCTTTCAGTTTTACTATTTCTGTGATCAAGATGTATACAATTTTTTACATCTATTATATTTTGTATTAAACATTTTATTTTCATGTTTAAAATTTTTCCTATTCGATTTCTAGGTTTTGATACCAAGATTGAGAGTCTTACCATGTCTTACAATTGAAAACTAAATTTTACAAAATTATACTTAAACTTAAAAACTTAACTATAAAATTACACTAAAGTTTAGGGCCACTTTGTGATTTATAAAATTTGAAATTAGTGAAAAGATGAGTTGGATTGTTTAGTGAGTGGAAATGTGAGATGGATGATTAGGTGAAATGCCACCTAAGTGGTGCTCTTTTTAGGGATGAAAGATTGGCGTTCTCAAATTATTCTACCATCTAGAGTGTGGCTGCGTCTTCTAGAAGTAGAGTCACGAAACTGAGTCTTAAAAGTGAGAAAGAGTGTTCTCGCTATCTTTCTTGCAATCTCTATAGTTTTTCTAGTATTTAGTAAAATTTTTCATTTTCAAATACACTTTGCCTTCTATTTTTTAATTTTCTGGAGATCCGAGAATAGTGATACAAGTTGAAGTAATATTCATCGAGAGTGAGAAATTACGTTTTCTACTCGTTGATAGGCTTAAAAAGTATTCGCATCAGACGAAGCAGGGTGTGCATGGAAAAACAAAAACTTAAGGAAATTTTCTAAATAATCAATATTTTGTATTTTAGTTTCAAATATTAATCTTATTGTGATTAATCCATGTCTTCTACAAGAAATATTATTTTATTCCACATCATCGCGCCTAGTCATTAGTGCACCATTAGGGGTCATAGAAATACTGGAATGTAGTATCACCCTTCAAGAATAAAGATTGAGACCACCAATGTGGGCTATCATCGACAAATCTAGTGTACAAGAATCTCGTGTACAAGAAAGTTCAGCTGAAGAGATAATAGGACACAAAACATTAAGTATCCCTATTGCATTAGATTTTCATCAAAAATATTGATCATAGACCACCATAGCCTAAAAATGATTTCTCTTGATAATCTTTCCATGACGTTAAATATGAAATTAGTAGAACGAGGATTATCCGGAGAGAAACTCCAAAAAGGAATAGAAGAAATAATCCAAAAAATAAATGAAGATAAGAGTAAACAATCTCATGAAAATTTTGACTCATAAGTCTTTTAAAAAAACTTTCTTTTTGATTTTAAGAGAAATTTCCTTTATTTCTCTTAACTCTTTAGATATTTCAATAATCATGATATTTTGATTTTTGCAAATATTTAAGATTTCCATACTCAAATTCATTAGACTATTTAATGTCCTATGGTTTTAGTTTTATTATTTCCGTGATCAAGATGTATACAATTTTTACATCTATTATATCTTGGATTAAACATTGAATTTTCATGTTAAAATTTTTTCCTAGATTCGATTTTTAGGTTCTAATATCAAGATTGAGAATCTCACAATGTCTTACAAGTGAAAACTAAATTATACAAAATTATACTTAAACTTAAAAACTTAACTATAAAAAAAATTATACTAAATTTTAAATTATACTAAAGTTTAGGGCCACTTTGTGATTTATGAAATTTGAAGATAGTGAAAAGATGAGTTGGATTGTTTGGTGAGTGGAAAGGTGAGGTGGATGATTCCGTGGAATCCCATCCAAGTGGTGCTCTTTTTAGGGATGAAAGATTGGTGGTCTCAATTTTTATTCTACCATCTGAAGTGTACCTGGGTCTTGTAGAAGTAGAGTTAAGAAGCTGAGTCTTATAAGTGAGCAAGAGTGTTTTTTCTATTTTTCTTGTAATCTTTATAGTTTTTCTATATTCAACAAAAGTTTTCCATTTCCAATACACTTTGTCTACTATCTTTTAATTTTCTAGAAGTCTGAGAGTAGTGACACAAGCTGAACTAATATTCACCGAGAGTGAGAAATTACGTTTTCTACCCGTTGAAAGGTTTAAAAGTATTCGCAACAGACGAAGTAAGGTGGGCATGGAAAAGCAAAAGCTTAAGGTAATTTTCTAAATAATCAATATTTTGTATTTTAATTTCAAATATTCTTATTGTGATTAATCCACATCATCCACAAGAAATATTATTTTATAACACATCATCGTGCCTAGTCATTAGTGCACCATTAGGGGTCATAGAAATTCTGGGATGTAGCATCACCCTTCAAGAATAAAGATTGAGACCACCAATCTGGGCTATCATCGACAAATAAAGTGTACAAGAATCTCGTATATAAGAAAGTTTTGATGAAGAGATAATATGACACAAAACAATAAGTATATCCCTATTGCCAATAGATTTTCATCAAAAATATTGATCGCAGACCACCAACGCCTAAAAATGGTTTCTTTTGATAATCTTTCCATGACATTAAATACGGAACATGGATTATCCGGAGAAGTACTCCATAGAGGAGTAGAAGAAATAATCCCAAAAAATAATAAAAAAAAAATTGAAGATATGAGTAAACAATCTCATGAAATTTTTGACCCATAAATCTTTTAAAAAAAACTTTGTTTTTGATATTTAAGAGAAATTTCTTTTATTTTTCATTACTCTTCAGATATTTCAAATATCTTGATATTTTGATTTATGCAAATATTAAAGTTCCTTACTCACCTCCATTAGACTATTTAATAGTCTGTGGTTTCAATTTTACTATTTCCGTATCAAAATATATACAATTTTTATATCTATTATATTTTGTATTAAACATTTTATTTTCATGTATAAATTTTTCCTAGATTCGATTTTTAGGCTCTAATACCAAGATTGAGAGTCTCACTATGTCTTACAATTGAAAACTAAATTTTACAAAATTATACTTAAACTTAAAAACTTAACATAAAATTATACTAAATTTTAAATTATACTAAAGTTTTGGGGCACTTTGTGATTTATGAAATTTGAAATTAGTGGAAAGATGAGTTGGATTGTTTAATGAGTGGAAATGTGAGGTGGATGATTAGGTGGAATGCCACCTAAGTGGTGCTCTTTTTAGGGATAAAGATTGGCGTTCTCAAATTATTTTACCATCTATAGTGTGGTTGCTTTTTCTAGAAGTAGAGTCAAGAAGCTTAGACTTAAAAGTGAGAAAGAGTATTCTCGTTGTCTTTCTTGTAATCTCTATAATTTTTCTAGTATTCAATTAAATTTTTTCATTTCTAAATACACTTTGTCTTCTATTTATTTATTTATTTAATTTTTTCTAGAGATATGAGAATAGTGATACAGGCTAAACTAATATTCACCGAGAGTGAGAAATTACGCTTTCTATTCGTCGAAAGGCTTAAAAAATATTCGCATCAGACGAAACAAGGTGTGCATAGAAAAGCAATATCTTAAGGTAATTTTCTAAATAATCAATATTTTGTATTTTAATTCAAATATTATTAGTGATTAATCCATGTCATCTACAAGAAATATTATTTCATTCCACATCATCGTACCTAGTCATTAGTGCACCATTAGGGGTCATAGAAATACTGGGATGTAGTATCACCCTTCAAGAATAAAGATTGAGATCCCTAATCTGGGCTATCATCGATGAATCTCGTGTATAAGAAAGCTCAGATGAAGAGATAATAGGACACAAAACAAAAAGTATCCCTATTGCCAATAAATCTTCATCAAAAATATTGATCACAGACCACCAATGCTTAAAAATGGTTTCTCTTGATAATCTCTCCATGACGTTAAATACAAAATTAATGGAACGAGGATTATCCGGAGAGGAACTCCAAGGAGTAAAAAAAAGGTAAATTATGTAAATAGTCCCTGTACTTTACACGATGTGTCAATTTGGTCCTGTAATTTTAATTTGCTCGATTTTGCCCCTTAATTTAACGGATTGTGTCATTTTAGTCCAATAAATAACGGTTGTTAAGTTAATTTAACGTAAGGTCAAATAATGTGTCAATTTGGTCCTTGTAGTTTTAATTTTCTCAATTTTGACAGGGACTAAATTGACACATTGTGAAAAATACAGGGACTAAATTAGCACATTGTGAAAAATACAAGGACCAAATTGACACATTATTTGATTTTCCATTAAATTAACTTAACAGCTGTTATTTATTGGACTAAAATGACACAATCCGTTAAATTAAGAGGCAAAATCGAGCAAATTGAAACTACATGGATCAAATTGACACATCGTGTAAAGTACATGGACTATTTGCATAATTTGCCCTAAAAGAAATAATCCAAAAAATAAATTACGATATGAGTAAAAAATCTTATGAAATTTTTGACTTATAAATTTTTTAATAAAACTTCCTTTTTTATTTTTAAGAGAAATTTCGTTTATTTCTCTTAACTCTTTAGATATTTATGTAATCATGATATTTTGATTTATGTAAATATTTAAAGTTTCTTTATTCACATCCATTAGACTACTTAATAGTCTTGTGATTTTAGTTTACTATTTCCATGATCAAGATGTATAAATTTTTTTACATCTCTTATATCTTGCATTAAAATTGAATTTCCATGTTTAAAATTTTTTTCTAGATTCGATTTCTAGGCTCTGATACAAAGATTGAGGGTCTCACAATACCTTATAGGTGAAAAATAAATTTTACAAAATTATACAAAACTTAGAAACTTAACTTTAAAATTATACTAAAGTTTAAATTATACTAAAATTTAGGGCCACTTTGTAATTTATGATACTTGTAGTTAGTGGAAAGATGAGTTGGATTGTTTGATGAGTGGAAAGGTAATGTGGATGATTAGGTGGAATGCCACTTACGTGGTGCTCTTGTTAGTGATGAAAGATTGGTGGTCTCAATTTTTATTCTACCATCTAGGGTGTGGCTACGTCTTGGGGAAGTAGAATCAAGAAATAGGAGTCTCTCTATCTTTCTTGTAATCTTTGTAGTTTTTCAAGTATTCAATAAAAAGTTTTCCTTTTCCAAATACACTTTGTCTACTGTCATTTAATTTCTTGGAGGTCTGATAGTAGTGATATAAGCAAAAGTAATATTCATCGAGAGTGAGAAATTATGCTTTCTACTCATTGAAAGGCTTGAAAAGTATTCGTAGCAGACGAAACGAGTCGGGTATAGAAAAGCAAAATCTTAAGGTAATTTTCTAAATAATCAGTATTTTATATTTTAATTTTAGATATTATTATTATGATTAATCCATGTTATTTATAAAAAAATATTATTTTATTCCACGTTATCGCCACATCATCATGCCTAGTCGTTAGTGCACCATTAGGGGTCATAGAAATGATGGGATGTAACATTCCCTCAAATAATACTACTTGAGTCGGTACCAACGAATCATATTAAATTGAGTCATTAGAACCCACGTTACAACTCTAAAGTGGTAACTCTAAAGTGGTTTTGGAAGACCCAATTTAAGTGTTATTGTGAAATTTCATGTTCGAATTTATAGAGAGGTGTTTGACTTGTGTAATAATCTAAGAAAAATAGTTGAGAGGACTAAAAATGGTGCTCTAATAACACCACTAATGATTTGGCGATGGGCGGCCCATTGCCTATGCCTTTTTTTTTTTTTTTTTTTATTTTTTTTGACATTCTCAATGTATTAATGCTATTAGTGGTCTTTTTTTAATGGTATGAACCATTGTTGATAATCGAAATACTAAATCATTGACAAACATTGCGCCAAAAAGGAAAAGGAAAAAGAAAAAAAAAAAAAGAAAGAAAGAAAAAAGTAAATAGAAAAAAAAAAATAAAGTCATTGACAGAGTACTGAACATTAGATAGAGAGAGAGAGAGAGCTCATTTGGGATTGACTAGATTTACAACATATTAACAATGAATTGAATGAGATTGAACTAAATGGAGAAAAAGAAGCTTTACAACATTCCACACCCAAAATTATTATTTAAAAAGAAAAGGAAAAAAACCTAAATTAGTAATTTGTCAATGAGACAAATAAAACTCTGCGAAGAACTCGAAACAAAAATGTTACAGTAATTTGGGTACTAAATTTTGAATATCATCTGATACATATTAACAATGAATTGAGTTGTACATATAACCAGTTTTCTACAAATCATCGTCGCAGTCATCGGAGTCCTCTTCTTCTGGTATGGTCTCCAAAAGAGGAGACCTGGAAGTCTTTGTAGGGAAAATGATGAGGAGTGCTGGTTCGGGACCACCAACCATCTCGATTCCTCCGGTTTTTGGCATGCATCTCATTTACTCCCTTTCGAGGGACACTGGGGTCTTAGATACCCACTTCGTGGCCAAACACCACTTTTGGTGCTTAACGGCCGGTTTTCGGGACCTCGAACTGGTGTTTTGGTCCCCGAGCATTCGTTTTGCATCGGTTTTGTTCATTTTGGCAGGTACCTCTGTTTTATCATAAGGAAGATCACTGGAGGGTGGGAGGCTAGTAATTGTCCAAGCAACCTGTTATGCTCTTCCGGCGCCCCCCGGCGCCCGTTTTTCTCACTTCCGGGCTAATGTTGACCACCCTAGGGCCATTTTCTTCGAGCCAAAACCACATATTTGTGTTGTACACACATGGGAGGACCCTAATATGCTATGGCCGGCAGTAATTCTTCCTTTCATTTTTGACCCTCTTTGAAAAGTGGCTTGTTGTTTCTCCTGTTTCAGAGTTGCCAATTTTGAACTACAGGGCCTTGTTGTACACACCTGGGAGGACACCATCATGTGGTGGCCGGCCAGCAAATCAATCTTTATTTTTTTGACCCTTGGCCGGCCGGCCATAGGGGGTGGCCGGCCGGCCACCTGCAACAAAGTTGGCAGGCCGGCCATGCTCCTTGGGAGGTGTGTTTCACAGCTGTATGGCTGTATCCCCCAAAATATCTGATTTCGGGGGATATTTTGTTTGCAAGGGAACTTGTTCCCTTAAGGATACACACTTGGACACACTTTGGCTCATTGATTCTTGCATGCATACACTCCTCTCCCTCTCCCTCAAGACCTAGAACCTTTGCCTCAAGCATATCCATCTCCATCTCTCTCAAATCTTCAAGTTTTGGTGCCATTTGTTCATCATCATCAAGCACCACCACCACCACTCCATTTCCAGCAGCAAGGAGAGGTTCTTAAGGGCTTAGAAGTAACATTTCTCAAGTCAAGAAGCAAAGAAAGAAAGGTCTTCAAGGGTAAGTCTCAAACTCCCTCTTTTACACCACTTTCTTGCCTCTTTTCTTAACCCTACTTGCTCACTGTTTTGAGCTCCGACCAATACTGAAAGTGGTCCTCTTTTGAGCTATTCTTGATGTTTGTTTAAGGGCTCAACTCTGTTTGAGCCCTCCATCTTGCACTTCTTTCAATATCCTCTTATATGCCATTATTTTGCATTGAATATTTGGCCTATGTGTGATCTGAATTGGAGCATCCCATGAACTGATATTGTGCTTATTTTGAGGCCCTATTCAACATTGAAGAAGGGCTCAACCTTGTTTTCATGCTCCATATGTTACTTGCTTTGAATCCATGTTTTACCCTTTTTTTTTGCATGCTTTTTCTAGCCTATGAGTGATCTGTTTTCGAGCATAATGTAAACTGTGAGTGGGCCTATTTTGAGCCCCTCTTCAACATTGAAGAAGGGCTCAACCCTGTTTGGCCTCTCTATCATGCACTTGCTTCATAATTTCCCATATTTACCGTAAATTTGCATGATTTGGTTGACCTACATCTGGTCTGTTTTGGAGCATGTCATAAACTGTGATTAAGCTTATTTTATGTCCCTCTACAACATTGTAGAAAGGATCAACCTTGTTGGGGGTCTCCATGTTATACTTGTCATTATATCCCTCTTGGACCCCCATTTTTGCATGCTTGTTTAATCTCATCTAGCTTCTGTTTTCGGCCATCATCAGAACTAGAAAGAGTCTTATTTTGATCTTCTTGACATATTTCATAAAGGGTCTTTTCTGGTTTGATGAATGTTTGGGGTACCTCATGTTATAACCCTATGTATCCTCAATCTTGCATGGCATTTTTAGCATGGTGTTGCATACTGAGTTGGGGGATGTCATCTACTGAAAATGTTCATATTTTTAGTCTCTCATCAGTTTTGTAGAAGGGTACTTTTCAGTTTGAGCACCGCATGCATCACTTGTTTCAATACCCCTCTCTTGGTCCGTATTTTTGCATGCTATTGTTGCCCTATCTATGCTTGCACTTTGGCCTTGTTCTGGACTGAAAAATGCTATTTTTGGGGCTGCCTTGCTACTGTTTTGCATGTCATGTACCAATTACGCATGTTTAGTGTGGCTGTAGGCCATTTCGGATGCTTAATATCGCATTTCGGGACCATTCCGTGCATTCGGTGTCATTTCCCCGCCTTTCGGGACTGTTTTGCATCATTTGTGAGTGCTGGAAATTCATTTGCATGCTTGCATATCATTTCCATGCCATTTCATGCCTTACGGCCATTGCCTCGGTTTGCGTGCCCGTGTGCACGCATTTCGAGGCACTTCATTTTTATCCGACGCCTCCCGTGTGAGTGTAGCTGAGTCTCTCTCATGTTGGTGTAAGTCCATTTCGCATTCTGTATGTCATTTTAATCTCATTGCATTGCGTATGTCATTGCCTCGGTTTGCGTGCCAGTGTGCACGCATTTCGAGGCGCTTCATTTTCATCTATCGGCCTCCCGTGTGAGTGTGGCTGAGGCTCTCTCATGTTGGTATAAGTCCATTCTGAATTCTGTATGCCATTTTAGTCTTATCACATTGCGTATGTCATCGCCTCGGTTTGCGCGCCCGTGTGCACGCATTTCGAGGCGCTTTATTTTCATCCGACGGCCTCTTATGTGAGTGTGGCTGAGGCTCACTCATGTTAGTGTAAGTCCATTTTGCATTTTGCATATCATTTTAGCTTCATTGCATTCCGTATGCCATTTTCTCGGTTTGGGCACGCATTTCGAGACATCTCATTTTAGTCTCATTGTTGTCATATTTCATGCCATCTCATGCCTTGGGATCATCGCCTCGGTTTGCGTGCCCGCGTGCACGCATTTCGAGGCATCTCATTTTCATAGCATCGTGCATGCTAGGATTGTATATTAGCTGCATTTCATGCATATCATGCATATTGCATCGTGTTCGGGACAGGAGTTAGCCTGGGCACAGGAAACGAGGTACGTTCCGTACTCCGAGTGACGGAACGGGTCTCAATTCCCAAGTCACCGACACTCCGGATTATCCATGATGGAGTTAGGTTTTGTTGTAGCATTCATCTGCATTCATCCCATATTGAGTTGTGCAATCCGACTCCTCGGCCATCATGCATCGATATGCGTGATTGGTGGTACGAGGATCGAGGCATGCACATATTTGTGAAATACATTGCTATGCCCCTTTCCTGTTCTCTGTTGCAGTAAAATGAGGAATCAGCAACTTTTGGAGTCTGGCGCGCATTTCGAGAAACATTGCAAACAGAGGCTAATTGGGGCATCCCAGTGGATTTCCGCGCAAAGGCAGTCCAGCATACATTATTCATCAGAATCGAGGCAGCCCCTGGCTTGCATGCCAGTTTATAGCTTTCTTAGTTTAATTTGTTAATTAATTAGAAATATGTATATTATTCGGACTGTATTATTCTTTTATTCGGACCCTCTGCACGAGGGCAATATTGTAATAAGTGTGGGTGAGTGTGTTGTATGTCTTCCAACCCTACGTCTTTCTTCTCTTTTATTTACCCGCTTATGATGGTTAGATATAGGGCATATTTTAATTAGCATACAGTATGATAGCATGTTTGCATCATTCATCTGTCTTGCACGCAACGGGCTCGGCGCATCATACAAACTGCATTTGTATTTCAATTCGAAATTGAGTACATGTTAGCTGTAGCATTTCACATGCCATGTTTAGAATAGCCGAGCCTGCTATAGTTGCATTATTGCATGCGTTGCATTAGGCATTTCTGTATAAATTAGGATCATGCATGATTTCTAATCGGTTTTTGTTCTTGGCTCGGAGTACTCGGTGAGTTTTATGCTTTAGCATCCTTGCATGCGTGTGAGTGATTGCCATGGATAGCATGCTCGCCATGAGGCTAACTGCTTATGTGATATAACTGCCTTGAATGCCTGTGGGTGGAGGTTGTGTTGCTTGGATTGGACAATTTATCAAATGTTTGTTTTAAGCCCACTAGATAGTGGCAAAATCATGTTTTCTAAGCCCACCTGAGGGTGGCAAATCCGCGTCTTAGCCTACCTGCGGGTAGCACCATCAAACCATTTTCAAACAAGCAAACATGAAGTATTTTGTTCCAATTCAGGCGGCCCAGTCTATACTTGTTTGCTGCGAGCATCACATAGTAACCTAGGCTAATAATCGGAATAAGAGCATACAATATTTTCAAAAACAGATATCATGGTTAGTAGAGGCCGGTCTTTGACCGGGCGAGCGGAGGTGCTCACGAAGTGACCTTCCCCAATCGTACCCAAGTTCTCGAGCCGAGGCAACTTTGGTGATGACGGACACGTGGCCTTTGGCACCGAGTCAGGGTTTCCTAAATTTCCCAAAAATAAAATATTAGGTGGCGACTCTGTATCTGGCAAAGCAGTCCATGTTTGGCACTTCTTTCAAAAAATCTGTTTTCCAAAAACGATTTGCCGGATTTGGACTCTTTGGTTCAAGATTAAGAACCGTGACACAAATCGAGTCCGAGCTGTAGCGAGGTCCCCCGCGGGCTTGTTACAGTCCCGCTCGGAATTGCACTGCCATGCATGGTCTGCCTCTATTTTCCCTGCTCTGCCCCTCCAAAGACTGGCAAAGCCTCAGGGATGTCTCTCTGGACATTGGGGGACACCACCGGCTGCGTAGAATTACCACCGGCTGCTAGATATGGCCATCGGCTGGAAATGAGGCTATCGGCCACCAATACATTGCCGGTCGGCACTAAATATTGCCGGACGGCCAAGAATGCCTGCAGAACCTGCAATTGACAGCAGCAGAGGGCAAGGCATAGCATGGCAATACAATTCAAGCAATGTATGCACCAATCATGCCCCTTATCATGTTTGTGACTCAAAGGAACATGTGTCTCGATTCTCGGACCACCAATCACGCATTTCCATGCATGATGGCCCAAAGAATCAAGCATGCACTTTCATGTCAAATGAAATGCAATGCAAACAAACAAACCAAAGCCCAATCCCTATCACTAATCAAGGGACAAAGCATGCATGCAAGATGCAATGCAACCTAGGCATGCAAGCTAAGGATGCAACATGAGCATGTGGACAAACAATGCACACTAGGCATGCAACCTAAGCAAACAAGCATGTGAGACATGCAAACTAACCAAGCATGCAAGATGCAACTAAACATGTTAATATGCAAGGCTTGCAACATGTAAGCAACTTGACCAAAGAAGAATGCATGCCAAATACGAAGGGTTCCGAGCATGCAACAACATGAGATGGGCCAAGTATGTGACAACACACGAGGTAAGCATGCAAACAAGCAAATGATGGACTTAAACATGACTTGGGCAGCCCTAACTAGGCCCAAAATCAGTGGCCAAAACCATGGAAGTGAAGGCCAAAATGCAAACAAACATGCAAGCATTCATGATCCAACACTTAGGCATATAAAGGCAACTCTTAAGCACACTTAAAGAGACCAAACAATAGACAATTAGCATGCAATGAAAAGCTTTAAAATCAAGTTATAAGAGGTGCCAAACCAACTTAAACAAGGCAAACATTAGCATGCAAATGGTCCAAGTACTCAAAGCAAGCTAATGATGCATTGAACTACACTTAGCAAGGCAAACATGGCATGCATTAAACAACTAAAAACAGATTTTTAGCATGTTAAAACAAGGCCAAAAGACCACTTAAATGGCATCTAAGTGACTCAAATTCAAAGGCATGCACAAATGCTAAAACATGGAGCATGCAAGACAAGCTTTCAAAGCTTCAAAGAGGCATCCAAGGCAAGCATATGAGCATGTCAAAGGGACTGAAATGATGTGCTAAGTGGTTCTAAACCACTAAATTAATGCAAGCAATGCATGCTACACATTCACATACTTGAGGTATACAAGCCACAATACAAAGGAGCTATGCTAAGCATGCCAAGATCGACCCAAGCAACTATGGACAGACCTAAAACATGGCAAAATAAGCACAAAACCTTCACAAGGCTAAGCCTAAAACATGCTAGAACAAAGGCTAACAACCTAAGGCATATTAAGGCAATAACATGGCATTACATGGTAGGTATGCTAAGCATGCAAGGTGTACCAAAACCAACTTAATACAAAGTTAAATCATGACAATATAAGCATAAAATATAGCCATGGCATGATCAACAAACCTTTAAACATAATGCTCCCTTAAGGGGCCAAAATTGGTCCTTTTCAAGGACAACAAGGAGAGGGGGTGGCCCTCCCCTTTTTGAGACTTTAAGGCACCATCTTTACCACTGAAATCCCTCAAGATTTCAGTAATGAAGAGGCCCAAACACCAAAGTCCCGAAACTTGCACAAAATAGCACAAAAAGGAGCCTTACAAGGCCTAGGAGAGGTCAAACAAACCCAAACCACAAAATACTCTTAACAAACAATCAAGAGGGCTAAAAAACAGAACTTTTTTATGTTATACACTAAACACAAAAACAGTTCTAAGATAGGTAGAAAAGCAATGCAAAAATGGAGAATAAAAGGGAAGTTTCTTACCCTTGAAGCCTTTCTTCACAAGCAATGCTCCAACAACCTTCCTTGGCTTTAATCCAGCTCCAAAACACTAAAACAACCTTCCAAAGGTCTCAAGGCCAAGAGATGGTGTGTTGGTGTGTGTTTATGAGCAAAAGTAGGACAAAACACACACTTATAGAGATATAATATGTATCTAACCCTAACCCTAGAACTCAAGCTTTACAAAAGCTGTCTAAAAATGTCTAACCCTTATGCCAAGAGAGGAAGCTCTCCTATATAGGCAACTCCCTCTTGTAAGGCTTCCAAAACAAGCCATTCAAGAGGGAAATCCCTCCATACACGTGTATAGAGGGGGATGGGGTGGGTGCCAGCTATCACAGCTGGCACAAAATATCTGCTAAAAGCAGATGAACAGTAGTCGGCTGGCCAAAATTGTCATTTTGACAAAATTGATGGCCGGTCGGCCAAAAGGAGTGCCGGCCGGCAATATACATTGCCGGTGGACAGAAACAACAGCCGGTGGCCTCTAGCCATGGCCGGTGATGTGTGGGGATGCCTCATAAGGCATTCCCTGCCCTTCCAAGGCAAAACACAAGTGTTTGGTGCAAAACCAGACACAAAACGGTCGAGTTCGGAGATCTCGAGGCAAGGCGCGTAGCCGAGACCTCTGGGAACTCCAAACGAACACAAACATGGATAATCACTGAGTGTTCCAACGGTGACGTCCAAGTCTTGAGGACGGTCAAAAATGGGGTGTCTACAGTTGCCCCTCTTTGACAGAACTCGAAAGTCATAACAATGACGGGAGTGAATGTCAAAGCCCAGAGACGACCCATTTTTGACAAGGCCGAAGACTTGGACAATCATGCAAGACAAACAAGGTATGCGCCCGAAGGCAGGGGCAAAATGCAAGACAATGCAAGAAGCCGAGCATAACTTATGATCATGCAAAGAAAGCTGTAACGAAGCACGCATGCGACAGTTTTAAGCTAGCATTCACCAGACTACACTACAATGCAGAAAGGATGTAAGAGAATTATGCAATTCTCGATACGTCTCACGCAGAGGATACAATACCTGTCCGGTTCGTCCGGTTGCACCGGCCTCAAATGAGCCGTACATACAATATCGTGCCTGTAAAGAAAACAAACTTAACAGGTATGATATTGTTAGCAACACGCATGACAATGCAAGAATGAATGCAAAATGATATGCACTATATACAAAACTATGTATAATAATGCAAATGAAAATGCAATGCAATTGAAACAATGCAAATGATATGCAATGCAATCGAATCACGATCCAATCATGAGCGGTTTGAAACCACACAAATCTCAAATAGATTGATGGAAGTAACAAGTCCGTCTACCATAGAAAAGGTGCCGCAACCCTCAAAGCGTGTACACATGTAGAACTATGAGTGATGTAGACGGACGCAAGAACAAGTATTGGGTGGAATGACATAAGTGGGGGAAACGACCCGCTGGGGAAAGAACAATGATCCTAATGCTGGATGCAAAAATTACACTATAATGCAATATATACAGTGGATATGGCATGCAGCCAAACCAAATCTTGCCTAGGAAGGGCATGTACACATACAAGCCATGTCTAACACAGAAAAGGTGCCGCCACCCTCAAGCCAAGTTCATCAAGGAATAGGCGCGTACACATGCAGAACTGTGCTTCAACGTGAAAAGTATGAGCACATACCAAACCAAGCTCAACAAGGAAAGGTGTAAGCCAAAGATGGAGGTGATGCAATGAATGCATGCAAGCTACAATGCAATATTTACAATATGCAAGGGAATGGATGTTTACAAAAAATGCATGACATATGCAATATTTTCTTGTTTTTTTGGCTTAGGTGCATGACATATGCGGTATTTAAAATGATGCATGACATATGCATGATATTTAAAATGGGATGCATGACATATGCAGTATTTACGATGATGCATGACATATGCGATATGCATGATATTTACAATGCATGGTAATGCGAATGAACTGTGCGCACCAATGCACCTAAGGTCTTGCACCCTCCAAGGATTTAAGGTCTCCTAGACCGTGTGCAATGCGGTGCACAATGCAAGTGAGACACGCATGCCAATGCAAGTGAGACACGCATGCCATGAAGGAATGTAAAATGATGTGTAAATGAGACATGCATGCCTCAAAGGTGCAAGACAATGCACATGAGACACGCGTGCCTCAAAGGATTGTAAAATGATGCAAATGAGACACGCATGCCTCAAGGAATGGAAAATGATGCAAATGAGACACGCATGCCTCAAGGTAAAATGATGCAAATGAGACACGCATGCCTCAAGGAATGGAAAATGATGCAAATGAGACACGCATGCCTCAAGGTATGGAAAATGAAATGCATGATAATGTGAATGAATTCGAATGCGTGACAACGCATGTTTTCCTTTTGAAATACATGACAATGCAAATGGACTTAAATCCGTAACAACGCACGTGTTTTGGAAAGCATGACAATGCATGGTAAGGGAATGCACGACAACGTGAACAATGCGCGAGGCGACGTATGTATTGAAATGCATGACAATGCTTGTAATAAAAAATGCAATGACAATTCATGAGAGATGTGCATGACAATGCAAGGGGTGCGCGTTACAACGCGTGTAGTACGTGCATAACAATGCAACTGTGAGGCGTATGATGGCGTGATGCAATACACAGAAATAGTGCGATGAACGCGTGCAACGCACACGGGGCAACTTTTGAATCTTACAAAAGGCAAAAGGATACAGAAGGATACATCATTGCATGAATTTGAGTGCCACGCACAGAAGATGCGGTCCGAGGTCAAAACGGAGGCTGGTTGAGCGTCGGAGATGCACTGTTTTACACTGTTTGAAGCAATGAAAGCTCTAGACCACTCATATGACCCAAGGAAAGGTGTAGGAGGCTCAAAAACCACTGTGGGAGACCACCGGCTGTCCACCGGCCATCATAATTCATCACCGGCCGTCCATCGGCCATCAAATAACTTCATCGGCACAATATATTGCCGACTGGCACAAAATGTTGCCGACCGGCAAAAAGTCCCTGTGTTGGGGCAGTTTCGACTTTTTGCTTCGGGTCTTTTAAAATAGGGTTTCTAAACCCTATTTCTCACTTCCTCCTTAGCCGAAATTCCACACCCTCTCTCTCTAGAGTGTTTTCCCCTCCTTGTTTCCTCACTTTCTTCGCGTTCTACGCCCGTTTCGTCGTCGGATTCGCGATTTCCTTCGCGTTTCGGACATTTTCATCCGAACAAATCTTTGTTTCGGTACCTCCTTTGCCGTTTCCACCTTTTTGGGGTTTATTCCCCTCACTTTCCTCTTGATTTTCGTGCCTTTTTCACATCCTGACTTTTCCGGCCATTTTCCACCCTCCCGGGGGTTGACTTTTCGGTTGACTTTCCATATTCCAGCCTGATTTTTATTTTTCAACCATTTTCCTCGTCATTTTGACATGGCCGATGACATTCCACGCGGTGGGACTCCTCCGGATCATGAGATGGATCCAGGGGTCAAGCTCCTACCTTTGAGCGAGCGCCCGTTTGACCCGGCGACCTACCAGCCGGCGATTCACGTTCTGCCCCCCGACGGACTGCGTCAGTTCAGGAGTTTTGACATGGCGCTGGATCCCGAGCTTCTCTTGCGCGAGCCTGCCTCTCACCTATCCTTCGGCGCTTCTGAGGTAACATTTTTTCTCTGTTTTAATTTCTGCAATGTAGAACTTTTAACTGTCAACTGCCATAGCTGATTACATTCTTTAATTGCTTTAGCTCAGATGCTCTGATACACTGTGCATTGTAGTTGATCGCAAACAAACTTGCAACTGATATCTATTTAAGATTAACACATGCACACACACTGCACTAGCCTTGAACCACTCAAACACACGGCACACACCGTATTTCACTGCAAACACCGGCACCCGATATCTGTTTGAATCTAAAAATATGCACGCATGCCACATTTGCACTGAACCACTCAAACGTGCTGACGCATCACACGTTGCAGTTCACTGTAAGCACACCGGCACTCGGTATCTATTTGAACTTGAAAATATGCACGCATGCCACATTTGCACTGAACCACTCAAACACGCTGAGGCATCACATGTTACAGTTCACTGTAAGCACACCGGCACTCGGTATCTATTTGAGCTTGAAAATACGCACGCATGCCACATTCGCACTGATTTTGACTGTTTCTTTAAAACTGTACATTTTATATTGCTTCGCAATTACTTGTTTGAAAACAGGGAGATTCCCATACCATCCGCGGGTATGGGAATACTGTCGCTCGTGAGTGGTACGCCGAGCTACCCGACGCAGTTCGCCATATCGTGGACCAGGCCGGCTTTGGCGCATTCTGCAGAGGACTCCCCAGGCTCACTACATGTAGACCTCTCCTTGCCGCTCTAGTGGAGAGGTGGTGGGACACCACCGATTCATTTCATTTTTCTGCGACGGGGGACATGACGATGACCCCTTATGATTTCTCGGTGCTCACAGGCATCGGGGTAGGGGGTGATCCGATCCCCTTTGATACGGATATGGATGAGTGGACCGCGGCTCAGGTCTACTTGCTCGGCGAGCTGCCGCCTCTGGCGCGTCCCGACTTCGTCCGCTATTCCTGGTTTGAGGTGCAGTTCAGGGTCCAGCTCGCCCTTGTTGAGGCAGCCCCAATGACTCAGGAGGCCGTGGAGAGATACGCACGCGGCTTTCTCATGTTTCTGCTGGGGACTACCCTTTTCGCCGACCGGGCGAACACCGTGCCTCTCTGCTTGCTCAGCGCACTGGTGGACGTCAGGGATATCTTACATTACGACTGGGGTGGCGCCGCTCTGGCCACTCTCTTCGGATATATGAGCTCAGCTTCCCGCGGCAGCGGACAGTTGCTCGGAGGCTACTGGCGAGCTTGGGAGGTACGTCTTCTTCTCTGCTTTACATTTCTGTTCTATATTTTCTGTACCATGTACTGTACACACTGTAGTCTGCTTTATACTTGCTGTATACTGTACACACGGCACACACATACTCTGCTTCACACTGACTGTACACTGCTCACACTGTACACTCTGCACAATACACTGCACAACACACGGCTCTGCTATTTCTGCTTTTTATTCTATATTCTGCTTTATCTGATAAAATGCACTGGTATTTATCTTGCAGTTGTGGGTGTATGCCTACTTTCCTAGGCTTGCTCCCGTACCCGACGTAGAGACCCCTCTCGTCGTCCCGTTCTCGCGCCGCTTCGACGGGAGATGCGTGCGGAGGCCCCGAGAGACATTCATCTTCTTCCGCCGTTATTTCGACACCATCACCCCCGCCGAGGTATGTTTTACTTGCAGTTCATTTAAGCTTCGTCTGTCCACTGCATATTTCAATAACAGTAGATAACAAACTGTATTTCATTTGCAGATCACCTGGCAGCCTTGGGCTCATTTGCCAGCCGTGGTGCGGGATCGGTTTGCCGGTGCCGATGAGACCTCGCGTTTCCGGATTCTGCTGGAGGGCCCAGTCTGTCAGGCTTGGTACCTAGGCGAGCATTTCTTACGTCAGACCCTGGGTTTACCGGAGCAGATAGTCCCGGTGCACCCTCCTGAGCATATGAGGGATACCGAGAGATTCACCGCCGAGCAGATGACCGACTATACGATCGGCTGGGAGGCAGACGGCTTCAGAGGTGAGGGCGATTACTTGGACTACGTCCGGACCTTCATCATGCGACCTCTGAGCGACGGCCGCCGAGCTGAGAGAGAGAGGCCAGCGGTACCGGCAGTTGGAGCAGGAGCAGGGGCTGGAGGGGGAGCGTCGAGGAGAGCTCGAGTCCGTGGCAGGGGCGGAGTTCAGCGAGGACGGGGGACCGGTTGGCCTGTTCTGCCCGCTTCTCTGACTTTCAGAGGGCAGGGTGGGGCGACCTACCAGATCCCCTTTGCTCCTCCGCCGGCTGATCACGAGTTTGTCGGTGTCCCCGACTTGCCTCCGGTATGTATTACTTCACTTCGCATCTTGTACTGTTATTTTATTTCAGTTTATTTGATATTCCGCAGAATATTGATGCATCTGATACTTTTGCAGGCTTCCTCCGAGTACACCCGGCAGTCATTGGAGATGAATGCCTCCATGATGGGGATGCTACAGCGGACCTTCGACCTCCTAGCCCTTTACAGCATTCCGGTATGTTCTTTCCGACCACAGCCTCAAACCATACACAAACTGCTTTACATAATCTGATGCACGACACAACATTGATAAACTGCTCACGGCATCCACACACTATATCCTGCACTGATTCACTATTCACAGCATACATACACTGTACTCATACACTGTATTCTGCACTGATTCACTGCTCACGGCACTCACAGACTGTACTCATACACTGCATTCTATATTGATTCACTGCTTACAGTATTCTGATGTATTTGCCTTTCATGCTTTTTAAGCCTCCCTTCCAGATTCCTCCAGTGGGTGGTGCTCCGGCTGGACCTCCCATTTCTACCCGGGATGGCAGAGTATATCCCCGCACCAGAGGGGGGCGCACTCATGTCGGGAGCAGCTCGCGGGCTCCAGTTCCAGATGACGAGTCTGAGGCGGAGGCGGAGTCGTCAGAGGAGGAGACCGGGGACAGCTCGGGCTCAGGCTCAGACGGCGATGCTCCTGGTGATGCTCCTGGTGATGATGCTCCTGGACCTTCGTCCAGGAAGAGGACTAGGACAGACTGACAGCCCCGGAGTCATTTTTGACATTTGATACAGATTTTTGCTGTTTTTCTTCTTCTTCTTTTTTTTTGCACTTTCCCCTTTTTGTTAGTAGTTAGGGTACTTTGTACTGCCGCAGGCAGATTTTGTTTCCAAAACTTGTGTACTTGAAAAGATTATGAAATGAAATAAACTTTTGTCTAAAAAAGTGTTATATCTGCGCATTTCATACCTTGCACTGTATTGCGTCATATTACACCTCAAATGTAAATGATATTGATCTGTTGTCTGAAAATTGAGCACTTGCACTATGATAATCAGATAACCCACCAACTAACAGCAAACAACTCATACAAACCACTACTCAAACTGAATATACAGCCCATACTCTACTGGGGATTGATCTGCATACAGCCCATAATACAGCACTCGGTTCATTCTGCACACAGCAAACCCTGAACAAATAGCCCAATCTGACAAGACGGACCACAAAACTGAAACGGTTGGAGTTGAAACACGCTCGAATATCCCAAATTTTCCCTTTCCTTCTCCTGCCTCGCATAAATGTAGAGAATGGCACAGCATTCTGAGCACAAACGATTTTTTTGAAATAAAGAAGGGTTTTCAACCGGGGTATCGAGCCTACCACAGGACACAGCGAGACAGACTCAAACAAAGAAACAAAAGGCGCACGTCCTGAACACCACGAGACGCGCTCGGAAAAGACTCAAAACAAAAGTTGAGACCGACAAATCAAAAGACACGACATGCAGACGTGTTTATGGAAACAAAAGACCTCGGATCTCAAGGAGCCAGTTCCCCCGAGTATTATTCCCACCCTTTCTGATTTGTGATTCTCACATCGCTCGGCCCTCAGGCTCGGTTTTTCTCTCAAAACCCTTTTCTTACTTTTCCCTCAACTTACTCCTCTCTATTCTTTATTCTCTCATTTTTCATCCCCCCCCAGAGTGGTTAATGGGTAAACGAGAAAGTTATGGGTTCATGCCCAACACTGTTAGCTCACGGCTATTCTCCCGGTGGATAGAGTGCCCTTCTGGCGAGTATGTTGACGAGGGAAAGACAGAAGACCTGACTCAATTGTGCCCCTAGTTCGTCACTTTGACCATTTTTTTTGTTTTCTCCTTAAAACAGTTTTGATCAAGATGAGAGTTGGATTAACATACTTGTTCGATTTTTGATTTGAAAATCGTGCAAGTCAGACTGCGAGTACTGAAAATTTTCCCTTTTTGGGTCCAAGAAAAATGGTCCGATTTTGGAGAAATAAAATAGTTTTCGAGAAAATAGTCAATCTCAGTAAAAAATTTCAAAAACTATTTTTGCAAACGGCCACTGCTAAACAAGCACGAAACTTACCCTCGAGATACGCAACCTCAGGATCAGGGGGCAATGGAAAATTGCCCCTTGCTTAAAGGGGGTACATGGCAACGGAAAGTTGCCCCTGGTTTGGATAGCGACTCAGGGCAACTTATGACACTTAATGGCAACGGATGGCAATAGAAAGTTGCCCCTTGTCTGGATGGTGCCACAGCATGCTGTAAACCGCTTTTATCAGTGACGACTGATCTCCGAAGACGATGGTCTGAACCAATGTATGGACACAGTCACCTGGAAGGTGTTGGTGGTTAGACTTCAGGAGGAGGTTGATTACGTAGTTCCAGTCACTGTGACTGAGACATCGGATTCAGAGGAGACACAGGTGACCAAAACCATGACATGGACTGAGACGCTATGAAAGCGTTGGGGGCTGGACTTCAAGATGAAGTTGCCTACGTATCCCAAACATGGGAATCAAGCCTTACGTAGTTCCGGTTAAGGTACTCTCGGGTATTAACCTTCACTTTTTAGGCTCTAACTTTTGCCAAGGCACCCGACGCGGGTTTTCGACCTTGCGAGCTTCTTTTCATTCTTTCTCTTTTTATTTTTTTTTGCTTTTTTCTTTCTCATCTTTTTTTTTTCTTTTCTTTTTTTTTTTTTTTTTTTCTTTTTCTTGCTTTCTTTTTTTTTTTTTTGCTTTTTTTTTCTTGCTCTAACTTTTGCCTGGGCCGCCCTTTCCGGGTTTTCGACTCACGAGCCTCTCAAAGGGTAAAAGTGTAACAAGTCCATGCCAAATGGTTTTGAAATTGAAGCCCTCTGTATTCGGAGAGTGACTACTGCGTCGATTTGCAGAAGAATCCATCACGGTTGCTTCACGAGCTTTTTCCAGTGAGACCTGACCTCCTTGATCTGATTTTGGTGCCCCTTGCTCGAGGCAGCTTCAAATTGGCCACACAGGCCTTTCATGGCAATCGACTGTTGAACATTTCGAATGGATTCCAGGTTTGAAACAGATAGATCGAATCTTGAGGCTGAGAGCGATCCTAGGCTGCATAATCTCAAGAATGATTCCACACAAGTCTTCGCAAGACTGCGCAAAACATTTTGTTTTTGAAAGTTTTCAAGAAGGCGACGAATCGCTCGTGCTGAAGAAAGTGTGGAACCGATCTGGACCAAGCCAGGATCCTTCTCAGTACTCACGCTGACAGGCATGATTTCATTTATTAAAAGTTTAGTATGCCTATATTTCTCTCAAATATGATCAAAGTTTCGCAAAACCCGAGGAATTGCTTCCTCTTCGTTTTTATCACCGCAGTGTTCGAAAAAGGGTTTTTGAAAAGCTTAGGTCATTACAATGATTTTCCGGGCACAAGAGAGGAAGTAGAGTGTACTGCCGTTCTATTCGCATCCTCTGGCACAACTAACTCCCACCGAAAGCAAGCATGAAAATGAGATAGCCACAGCTGTTTCATTCAGATTTGTTGGTATAACTGGCCCCTCGGCAGAGACAGACTCAAAAACCAAAAGCGGGTAATTACAAGACAAAACGGTGTCTATGGCAACAACCCCGGAATCACCTGGCATTCTATACAAGAGGGACTGACTCATTACAACAAGACAGACCCTGTAAGCAAAAAGACTGACTCAATACAGAGAGACAGACTCAAAACAAAACAAAAGACTGACTCGACACCCAAGTCAGAATTTACAAAATTAGCATTGACAGATGCTCAAAAAATGCGTGCCAAACGCCACATCCAAAAATGCGCCAGGCACTGCCCGCAGGCGGTTCACCTTCTGATTACATACTCGCAGTGTCTGTGTCCTCAAAATCCAATAACTGGGTGGTAACGGACTTGGCTGAGGTGGGCGGGAGGATAACCTCATTATCAATCAACTCCTGCACCTCATGACGGAGGCGGAAGCAATTATCGGTAGCATGACCAGTTTGCTGGTGGTACGCACAGTACTGAGTAGGATCATGTGTAGCAGGGAGATTCTTCGGGAGGGGCCGGGGCTCCAGGGGTGTAAGATGCCCCTTTTTGGCCAAAATCAAAAGTGCCCTAGACAAAGGCATGTAGAGAGGATGGAAAACTCGGCGCCCTTGAGGCAGGTACTTTGGAGCCTGAGCACTCTTGCTAGATGCACTAGCGAACGGATCGGCGGGTGTGGCCTTGGATTTCTGATCCTTTCCGAGTGCAGGGTTGGGAGCGGGAAGAACTGTTTTGGCATGACGGGGCCTATCCCGGTTCTCTGATTGACTGGAACTGCCCTCAGGCGGAGTGGGAAAAGCGTCCTCCACAGCTTTTGTCACAGCTGCAGATATCTGTTGCCTGTTCATCCCCCCGGCTTTCAAAGCCTCTACTGCCCACAGCAGTTGTTCGATAGGATCGGCATCTGCCTTCATCTTGTCTTTCCCTCTGGCCTCAGCCTGATCAGGGGTTTGGGTTACCGTTGACATGTCATTGCCATAGTTGGAGGTCATCTCCGGTTGGCTGAGTTCAATCACGATCCGCCCTAACAGTGGGGGCTCCTGGGGTGCAAAACTCCCGGCATATGGTGCGGCTGCGGTGAGGCTGACATTCCATAGGCAAGATCTGCCACGGATCTCTGGAGATCACCTATCATCCCCATTAGTTCAAATGTAGTAGGCTCGCGAGCCTGGTATAGCTGGGGGGTCCAGACCGGGCGCGCAGCAGGCGATCTGGGTGGATGCGGCATATCAACAGTAGTCTCACTGTGTAAGGCGATTCCTTGATCCAACGCGGCCGTCATGACCACGATCTCTTCTGAATTCTGCGTCATGCCAAGTCCTGCCTCAGCAAGGAGAAGACACTAGCTCGAGCGGGGAAGTCCACGCTCGAGCGGGGACCCTGTTTCTGAAAATTTTGAAAGCGCGTTTTGTGTTTCGTTTTCCGTTCTCTTTCACTTCTAAGTACTCTCAGGCATGCATTAAGCATTGTGAATGAATTAAAGGGATAAGAATAAAGCCTAAAGAGGAATATGTGAATTAAAGAACGGATTGAATTATTTGTGACCCGTATGTGTTATGTGATGTGTAGGGTCAAGCTCCAGGGCAAATCAACCAACCGATCACTGTGAGTAGTATCATAATAAAGATATCTGGAATATGCTATTTGTCCAACTGCTTAGCTTCCTATAAGTCTGTTAATTTGAATTGTGGACAAACGTTTGCTATGCCTAAAGAGCGAATGGGCCAAAGGCCAGTTCGATACGAAAATGTGAATGGGCCGAAGGCCAGCCTGACATGAACGAAAATGTGAATGGGCCGAAGGCCAGTCTGACATGAATGAAAATGTGAATGGACCGAAGGCCAGTCTGATATGAATGATAATGTGAATGGGCTGAAGGCCAGTCTGATATGAATGATAAAGTGAATGGGCCAAAAGCCAGTTTGACACGTATGACATAAATGAATGGGCCAGAGGCCGTATGTCATGAATGAATGGGCCAAAGGCCAGTCTAACACGAATGAGAGAATGATAGTTTGACATAAAAGTTTGAATGGGCCATAGGCTAGTTTGACATGAAAGTCTGAATGGGCCATAGGCCAGTCTGACATGAATGAAAGTTTGAATAGGCCATAGGCCAGTTTGACATGAAAGTCTGCTGAATAAGCCATAGGCCAGTCTGACATGAATGAAAGTTTGAATGGGCCATAGGCCAGTTTGACATGAAAGTCTGAATGGGCCATAGGCTAGTCTGACATGAAAGTTTGAATGGGCCTGTAACATGTCCGCGAGGGAACTCACGGGTTACGGTTCGGAACTCAATTTGTGTCACGGTTCTAAATCTGAACCAAAGAGTCCAAATCCGGCAAATCGTTTTGAGAAACAGATTTTTGAAAAGAAGTGCCAAACATGGACTGCTTTGCCAGATACAGAGTCGCCACCTAAATATTTTTTATGGGGGGAAATTTAGGAAACCCTGACTCGGTGCCAAAGGCCACGTGTCCGTCATCACCAAAGTTGTCTTGGCTCGGGAGCTTGGGTACGATCGGGGAAGGTCAGCTATGAGCACCCCTTTCGCCCGGCCGAAGATCGGTCTCTACTAACCATGATACCCGATTTTGAAAACGTTATGTGTTCTTATTCCGGTTATTAGCCTAGAATTACTATGTTATGCGCACAGCAAACAAGTATAGACTAGATTGCCTAATTTGGAAACAAGCATTGCATATCCGTTTGTTTTGAAAATGCTTTGGAATTTGCTACTCGCAAGTAGGCTAAAACACGGATTTCAACGAGTTTTTCCAACTCAAACAATCCAACCTTCACCCACAGGCAATCAAGCAGTTTATCTCATATAAGCACTTAGCCACATGGTAATCATGCTGTCATGTTAACATTCACACGCGTGCGAGATGCTAAAGCATAAATACTTACATCGTACTCCGTGCCGAAACAGTAAACTGATTAGCAAACATGCATGTCCTAGTTCATGTTAAGTGGCTAATGCAACACATACAGGATGTGATTAGGATGGGCTCGGCAAACCCTAAAGTGGCATGTGGAATGCTACAACTATCACGTATTCAATTTGGAATTGAAAATACAATGCAGTTTGTATGATGTACCGAGCCCGGTGCATGCAAGACAAATGCATGGATGCACGCATGCATTGCATGAGATATGCTGATTTAAACGTGCCCTAATACTAACCATCAAAGCAGGTAAGTAAAAGGGAGAAAGAAGTGGAGGTTGGAAGACATGCATGCACATGCACCCACACTTATTACAGATTCGCCCTCGCCCGGAGGGACCAAAAGAATAATACAAATTAACCAACTACGCAAGCTAATTAATAATTACAAATTGCCTAATTAGTTAACAACTAACTAAACTAGGCAAAACAGTAAACGCCTCGGGAGGAGAGCCTGATGCAACGCATGCTCGGGTCCCGCTCGGAATTGCACTGCCATGCATGGTCTGCCTCTATTTTCCCTGCTCTGCCCCTCCAAAGACTGCCAAAGCCTCAGGGATGTCTCTCTGGACATTGGGGGACACCACCGGCTGCGTAGAATACCACCGGCTGCTAGATATGGCCATCGGCTGGAAATGAGGCTATCGGCCACCAATACATTGCCGGTCGGCACTAAATATTGCCGGTCGGCCAAGAATGCCTGCAGAACCTGCAATTGACAGCAGCAGAGGGCAAGGCATAGCATGGCAATACAATTCAAGCAATGTATGCACCAATCATGCCCCTTATCATGTTTGTGACTCAAAGGAACATGTACCTCGATTCTCGGACCACCAATCACGCATTTCCATGCATGATGGCCCAAAGAATCAAGCATGCACTTTCATGTCAAATGAAATGCAATGCAAACAAACAAACCAAAGCCCAATCCCTATCACTAATCAAGGGACAAAGCATGCATGCAAGATGCAATACAACCTAGGCATGCAAGCTAAGGATGCAACATGAGCATGTGGACAAACAATGCACACTAGGCATGCAACCTAAGCAAACAAGCATGTGAGACATGCAAACTAACCAAGCATGCAAGATGCAACTAAACATGTTAATATACAAGGCTTGCAACATGTAAGCAACTTGACCAAAGAAGAATGCATGCCAAATACGAAGGGTTCCGAGCATGCAACAACATGAGATGGGCCAAGTATGTGACAACACACGAGGTAAGCATGCAAACAAGCAAATGATGGACTTAAACATGACTTGGGCAGCCCTAACTAGGCCCAAAATCAGTGGCCAAAACCATGGAAGTGAAGGCCAAAATGCAAACAAACATGCAAGCATTCATGATCCAACACTTAGGCATATAAAGGCAACTCTTAAGCACACTTAAAGAGACCAAACAATAGACAATTAGCATGCAATGAAAAGCTTTAAAATCAAGTTATAAGAGGTGCCAAACCAACTTAAACAAGGCAAACATTAGCATGCAAATGGTCCAAGTACTCAAAGCAAGCTAATGATGCATTGAACTACACTTAGCAAGGCAAACATGGCATGCATTAAACAACTAAAAACAGATTTTTAGCATGTTAAAACAAGGCCAAAAGACCACTTAAATGGCATCTAAGTGACTCAAATTCAAAGGCATGCACAAATGCTAAAACATGGAGCATGCAAGACAAGCTTTCAAAGCTTCAAAGAGGCATCCAAGGCAAGCATATGAGCATGTCAAAGGGACTGAAATGATGTGCTAAGTGGTTCTAAACCACTAAATTAATGCAAGCAATGCATGCTACACATTCACATACTTGAGGTATACAAGCCACAATACAAAGGAGCTATGCTAAGCATGCCAAGATCGACCCAAGCAACTATGGACAGACCTAAAACATGGCAAAATAAGCACAAAACCTTCACAAGGCTAAGCCTAAAACATGCTAGAACAAAGGCTAACAACCTAAGGCATATTAAGGCAATAACATGGCATTACATGGTAGGTATGCTAAGCATGCAAGGTGTACCAAAACCAACTTAATACAAAGTTAAATCATGACAATATAAGCATAAAATATAGCCATGGCATGATCAACAAACCTTTAAACATAATGCTCCCTTAAGGGGCCAAAATTGGTCCTTTTCAAGGACAACAAGGAGAGGGGGTGGCCCTCCCCTTTTTGAGACTTTAAGGCACCATCTTTACCACTGAAATCCCTCAAGATTTCAGTGATGAAGAGGCCCAAACACCAAAGTCCCGAAACTTGCACAAAATAGCACAAAAAGGAGCCTTACAAGGCCTAGGAGAGGTCAAACAAACCCAAACCACAAAATACTCTTAACAAACAATCAAGAGGGCTAAAAAACAGAAATTTTTTATGTTATACACTAAACACAAAAATAGTTCTAAGATAGGTAGAAAAGCAATGCAAAAATGGAGAATAAAAGGGAAGTTTCTTACCCTTGAAGCCTTTCTTCACAAGCAATGCTCCAACAACCTTCCTTGGCTTTAGTCCAGCTCCAAAACACTAAAACAACCTTCCAAAGGTCTCAAGACCAAGAGATGGTGTGTTGGTGTGTGTTTATGAGCAAAAGTAGGACAAAACACACACTTATAGAGATAGAATATGTATCTAACCCTAACCCTAAAACTCAAGCTTTACAAAAGCTGTCTAAAAATGTCTAACCCTTATGCCAAGAGAGGAAGCTCTCCTATATAGGCAATTCCCTCTTGTAAGGCTTCCAAAACAAGCCATTCAAGAGGGAAATCCCTCCATACACGTGTATGGAGGGGGATGGGGTGGGTGCCAGCTATCACAGCTGGCACAAAATATCTGCTAAAAGTAGATGAACAGTAGTCGGCTGGCCAAAATTGTCATTTTGACAAAATTGATGGCCGGTCAGCCAAAAGGAGTGCCGGCCGGCAATATACATTGCCGGTGGACAGAAACAACAGCCGGTGGCCTCTAGCCATGGCCGGTGATGTGTGGGGATGCCTCATAAGGCATTCCCTGCCCCTCCAAGGCAAAACACAAGTGTTTGGTGCAAAACCAGACACAAAACGGTCGAGTTCGGAGATCCTGAGGCAAGGCACGTAGCCGAGACCTCCGGGAACTCCAAACGAACACAAACATGGATAATCACCGAGTGTTCCAACGGTGACGTCCAAGTCTTGAGGACGGTCAAAAATGGGGTGTCTACAGGCCATAGGCCAGTTTGACATGAAAGTCTGAATGGGCCAAAGGCCAGTTGGATCTGAATAAAAGATAAATGGGCCAAAGGCCAGTATGACACGAACGAATTGGGCCCGAGGCCGTATGATGTGCTCGGAACTGCAGTCACTTGACCTAAACTTGTAATTATATATGCTAATAGAAATACAAATTGGGCCCAAGGCCGTTTGATGTACGTTGTTCTAATGTACCTTCTTTATTTGATATTATTCATTGAGCTTTCGCTCACGCTCATTCATGTGTTTGTAGGTGAGCCAAGGGAGGTCTCGACCCAGCCTCAGTGAAGTCTGTATGGAACAACCAAAGTTTTGAAGAGTCAGCCCTTACGTCTCACGCACGAGACACGTCTTCGCTCTTTTGTTATTTTGTGTCATTTTGTCATGTTGGCGAGGACTTTAGATACGTTTGTATATAGTTTTGATTGGCTGACCTACACTTGAATGATCCTGTCTGTACAGAACTTTATGCTACTGTATTGTCTGATGTGAGTTATTAATATCTTTATGTATGGTTGTTATGATGTGCCATGTAAGCACAGCTCTATGGACAAAGTTTTAAATTCTGCTTCCGTTTGGCCCCTTCACTCTGATGAGTTATGTCTGATTTGGTTTGAGGCCGTAGGTAGTCTCATGATTACTGGCCGGTTATGTCCTTAACCCTTGGGGGCGGGTTCGGGTCATGACAACACAAGTCAAGGTTAGCTTTGAAATAAACCTCCTTATGAATTGCACATTTCCCAGAAAACCCCGCACCTCCTTTTCAGTTATTGGTGCTGGCATTTCTAAGATGGCCTTAATTTTAGATGGATCAACTTCGATTCCCTGTTGTGTGATCAGAAATCCCAACATCTTGCCCGCAGTTACCCCAAAGGTGCATTTTTGTGGATTCAGCCTTAGCTTGTATTCCCTAATTCTCTCAAAGAATTTCTTCAATGCAGTGTAATGGCTTTCCCTATCTTTGGACTTGACAATCATGTCGTCTACATACACCTCAACTTCCTTGTGGATCATATCATGCAAAAGAGTGGTAGCGCCTCTTTAATAAGTGGCCACGGCATTCTTCAAATCGAATGGCATAACCCTGTAGCAGTATGCTCCCCATGGTGTGGTAAATGAAGTCTTTTCTCTGTCCTCTAGAGCCATAAGGATCTGGTTATAACCTGAAAAACCATCCATGAATGACAATAAGGCATGCCCTGCAGTGAAGTCTACCAATTCGTCAATATGTGGCAATGGGAAATCATCCTTCGGACTAGCCTTATTCAAATCTCGAAAGTCAACACAAACTCAGATTCTGCCATTTTTCTTCGGAACTGGCAGAATATTGGCTAACCAAGTAGGATATTCGAATATGAGCAAAAACCCAGCATTGATTTGCTTGGTAATCTCTTCTTTAATTTTCAAGACCCAATCCGGACGAATTCTGCGAAGCTTCTGTTTGACAGGTCTAGCCTCAGGGTCGAGAGGGATCCTACGCTATACAATCTCAGGGTCAATTCCTGGCATGTCTTCGTAGGACCATGCAAAAACATCTTTGAATTCTTTTAATAAAGCAACTAATTATTCACTTTCCTCTGAAAACAATGTAGAACCAATTGGATCAAGTGAGGATCTTTTTCAGTACCCACATTTACAGAAAAAATTTCATCCACTAATGGCTCAGCACGCATTTCTTCCTCCCAGTCGATTAAATTTTTCAAAGCCCGAGGAATTTCTTCCTCTTTGTTTTTATCAAGATCTTGAAAATTTTGGTCAATGTTATGAACTATAGGCACAGAAAAGTAAGCGAAAATCACATCTTCATTCAAAGCCTCGAGCTCACAAGTTGCAACAGACTCAAAAGAGAAAGAAAAAGAAGACTTAGACATTTTAGACAAACTTAAATTTGCCTCCAAGCCCATAGGCTTGTCGGACTCAGACTCAACAGCCAATTCAGAACTCTCAATACAACTCTTTTCAAAATGTCAATTTATTTGTGAGCCATTCACTACTTCATGATGAAGCTTGAGTAGTCAGCAGGTACCTCTTCCCCGATCACGACAATGGTCATATCCCCCAAATTCATCAGTTCAGCGCTAGTATGCAATTCTGTCAATAAATCAACCAGTGTTAGACCCAGGACTTCCTCTGTGCTGCTTTCTGAGATGACTTTTTTGTCTTGTCTGATGTCAATACTAGGATCTATCCACTCCTCGTCACTGTCGGAGAGCTGATGATCGAAGAAGATCTCAAACCCAGGGTATCTCTTCCTCTCCACTTGATCAATCCAGGGCTTAGAAAAACCATAGAAAGGGAAGTCTTCTCCTTGGCGGACAAAGCATCCGTTCAAGGTCCCATGGATTGGCCCATAAACCAGCTCATACTTCTTTCTTGTCTTCTTTGCATTGATTCTCTCTCTCATTTCCTTCCCTTTCTTCTCCCAGTTTTCTACTATTGGTTCATATCCCAACCCAAATGCATGTGGGTTGTGGATTACTTTAGTTATCTTTATGGTGCCTTGTTGGCCACTTCTTCCTAATCCAGATCCTAGGATGTATCCTAGCTTGTTCATCATATAGACTGACTGAGCACTCAGATGTGTACCCTCCTCTTTTTCCATGATTGTCTGCACTAGCCGTGCTTCTGCCAAGGTAAAACCTAAGAGAAAAACATCTCCACTCCCATGTTGTACTTCCAGTACTGGCGTTGTGACTTCTGGAGGAGGGCGGATTGTAGAATTGCCAAAAAACTATGGCAATCCCTCTATTATGTGAGTACTTCACCAACTGGTGTACGGTTGAAGAGACCACTCTCATCTTATGCAACCAAGGCCTGCCCAACAATAGGTTGAAAGTTGCCGGGACATCCATGACATGGAATTATGCCTTATGCTCAAAGGGACCAACTAATATCTGGACCTTGAAAGTCCCCATAACATTCCTGCTGGTGTTGTCATATGCCCGAATAACTTGGCTTGTTGGCGTGAAGTCATCCGGCTTTAACCCAATCGCATAAGCAGTCCTTGCTGGGCACACATTAATGGCTGAACCGATATCAACCAAAACTACTGGAATCCACTTCTTTCTACACTCCAAGGCCACATACAAAGGCTTGTTGTGGTCAACCCCCTTAGGTGGTAACTCTTTGTCTATAAATGATAACATAGGGTTCGTGTCTCTAGGTTTGATGAAAGATACTAACTGATCTGGCGTTATCTCAATGGATAGCTTGGCCTTGTTTAAGGCTGACAACATTGCTTGTCGATGTTCTCAGGAAGCCATAAGATGACCCCAAATGGAAATGTTTGCCTAGCTCTTTTTCAGTTGTTTTAGAACCAAGTCTTCTTCTACCTCTTTCTCTTTTTCTTTATATTTCTCTTTCTCTACCTCTATATCTTCGCCAGAGGGCTCTCCTTGGTCTAGATGTGGAGGCTTGAAGTAGCGCCCACTCCTAGTCAAATGATCAATTTCATCTGCATACCAAGTCTCATCCGGCACATTGTTTACCCATTCATTATCAGTATGGGCGAGCTGTAGGCCATTATCATCCCACCATTCGTCTCCGTTGACTGAAAGGCAATTATCTAGCGCTGCTTGAATCATTCCCACAATATGCTCTAAATAGCTTTCTGGTTCTTCTTCTTTTTCTCTGGAACTCTTTCCTTTACCACATTCAATAGGTTTTTCGAAATCAACTCTCAATTCATCCCCTTTTCTTTTAGTTTCCTCATCAGAAGCTTCATCACCGCTTGACCAACCGTGACTGTAATTCTTCGGTTCCCACCATCCCATCTGCACATTCCCAAGGTCTAATTCTTCAAAGAAATGGAGATTAGCCAAGTCCTCCTCTAGGTCGGCCAAATCATCCAACCCCTATTCAAGTACATCCTCTCTGACAACACTGATAGAAAATGAGTCAGGCAGATAAACCTCAAGCTTTAGTTGACCATTGGGAACAATATACCGACTAGGATCATACTTTTTCTCTGATAGTTTGCCAGCCTCGAGCATAGGGATTTTGGTTATTTCCTTTAACACTACCATCATAGGATTTTGGGTTTTGGCTGGGTTGGAGGTGTATCCATCATGCACAACTCGGTGCCTTCAGGAATATGTACCTCATGTTTTGGCAAATGGGTGGGTGTGATAGAAATACTGGGGTTAAAGGTGGAAGAAAGTGTATTGATGAGGTTAAGATGAGGAGGTGGTGGAACTCTGTCATGGGGCGGCAACAAGTTAGTAACGACGTTGGGTTTTGGTGGTTGTGGGGGAGCTATGATCTTATTGTCAATGAGGTCTTGGATCTCATGACGAAGGCAAAAACATTGGTTAGTGTCATGTCCGGGTTATTGGTAGAAAGCACAGTGTTCGGTAGGGTCATGTTTGGCTGGGAGAGGTTCGGGAAGAGGTCGGGGGTCCAAAGGCTTCAAATACCCTCTTTCTGTCAAGATTTTCATTGCTTTGGAGAGTGACATATGGAGAGGGGTAAATGTTCTGATTGGGGCTCGGGTTGTGTTTATTATTTGCGGGCCAACATAAGCAAAGGGGTCGGCTGTTTTAGTGGTGGTGGCAACCAAGTTGATTTCAAAGGGCTTCACAGCTATGCTACCACTGGTGGTAGCATTGGAATTGCGCCCAAAGGTCTTCTGTATTGACTCTTTGTCATCAATGATGATTCCTGTTTGATGACATCTTCTATTTGGACCCCCATTTCATGTAATTCTTTAAAAGTAAATAGGGGAAGAACTATCATTTTCTGAAGCATCTTTGTAGACGTCCCCGAACGCCCCGGGAGGTTAAGTCCCGTTCTGTTCATATTGGGGTCACTACAGTTCAAGGACTCAAATGTCACGGTTCTCAATCTTGAACCAAAGAGTCCAAATCCGGCCGGCAAATCGTTTTGAAAACAGATTTTTTGAAAGAAGTGCCAAACATGGACTGCTTTGCCAGATAACAGAGTCGCCACCTAAATATTTTATTTTTGGGAAATTTAGGAAACCCTGACTCGGTGCCAAAGGCCACGTGTCCGTCATCACCAAAGTTGGCTCGGGAACTTGGGTACGATTGGGGAAGGTCACATCGTGAGCACCCCCGCTCGCCCGGTCAAAGACCGGCCTCTACTAACCATGATATCTGTTTTTGAAAACATTGTATGCTCTTATCCGATTATTAGCCTAGGTTACTATGTGATGCTCACAGCAAACAAGTATAGACTGAGTCACCTGAATTGGAACAAAACATTTCATGTTTGCTTGTTTGAAAATGGTTTGATGGTGCTACCCGCAGGTAGGCTAAGACGCGGATTTGCCACCCTCAGGTGGGCTTAGAAAAACATGATTTTGCCACTATCTAGTGGGCTTAAAACAAACATTTGATGAATTGTCCCAATTCAAGTAACTCAACCTCCACCCACAGGCATTCAAGGCAGTTATATCACATAAGCAATTAGCCTCATGGCAAGCATGCTATTCATGGCAACACTCACACGCATGCAAGGATGCTAAAGCATAAAAACTCACCAAGTACTCTGAGCCAAAAACGGAAGCTTATTAGAAATCATGCATGATCCTAATTATACAGAATTGCCTAATGCAACACATGCAATAATGCAAACTATAGCAGGCTCGGCTGTCCTAAATATGGCATATGAAATGCTACAACTAACACGTATTCAATTCGGAATTGAAATACAAATGCAGTTTGTATGATGCGCCGAGCCCGGTGCGTGCAAAACAGATGAATGATGCAAACATGCTGTCATACTGTATGCTAATTGAAATATGCCCTATATCTAACCATCGTAAGCGGGTAAATAAAAGGGAGAAAGAAATGGGGGTTGGAAGACATACATCACACTCACCAACACTTATTACAGTTTTTGCCCTCGCGCAGAGGGTCCGAATAAATATACAGTCCGAAATAAACAAAATATTACAGATTTCTAATTAATGTACAGATTAACTACAAAAAAGTAAAACTGGCATGCAAGCCAGGGACTGCCTTGCTTCTGATGAATAATGTATGCCGGGCTGCTCTGGCGCGGAAATCCATTGGGATGCCCCAATTAGCCTCTGTTTGCACTTTTCTCGAAATGCGTGCCAAACTCTGAAAAGTTGTTGATCCTTGATTTGCTGCAACGGAGAGCAGGAAAAAGGCATAGCAATGTATTTCACAAATATATGCATGCCTCGATCCTCGTGCCACCAATCACGCATACCGATGCATGATGGCCGAGGAATCGAATTGCACAACTCACTATAGAATGAATGCACATGAATGCTACAATGAAAACCTAACTCCATCATGGGTAATCCGGAGTGTCGGTGACTGGGAATTGAGACCCGTTCCGTCACTCGGAGTGCGAAACGTGCCTCGTTTCCCGTGTCCGGGCTAACTCCTGTTCCGAACACAATGCAATATGCATGATATGCATGAAATGCAACTAATATACAATCCTAACATACACAAATGCTATGAAAATGAGATGTCTCGAAATGCGCGCACGCGGGCACGCAAACCGAGGCGATGATCCTAAGGCATGAAATGTCACACGCAATGCAAGTGGACTTACACTAACACGAGTGGACCTCAGCCACACTCACATAAGAGGCCGATGGATAAAAAAAGAAGTGCCTCGAAATGCGTGCCCACGGGCGCGCATACCGAGGCGATGCATACGGAATGCAAAATGACATGGAAATGATATGCAATGAGGCTAAAATGAAATGCCTCGAAGTGCGTGCCCACGGGCACGCAAACCGAGAAAATGGCATACGGAATGCAATGATGCGAAAATGGCATACAGAGTACAGAATGGGCTTATACCAACATGAGAGGACCTCAGCCACTCTCACACGGGAGGCCGTCGGATAAAAATGAGATGCCTCGAAATGGGTGCCCACGGGCGCGCAAACCGAGGCGATGCATTAAAGCAGGAAATGACATACACGATGCAAATTGGGCTTATACCAACATGAGAGGGCCTCAGCCACACTCATACGGGAGGCCGTCGGATAAAAATGAGATGCCTCGAAATGCGTGCCCACGGGCGCGCAAACCGAGGCGATGGCATACGCAATGCAAATGACATACGGAATGCAAATTGGGCTTACACTAACATGAGAGGGCCTCAGCCGCACTCACATAAGCTGCCGAAATGATAAAAATGAGGTGCCTCGAAATGCGTGCCCACTGGCACGCAAACCGAGGCAATGCACTAAGGTATGAAATGACATGGAAATGATATGCAAGCATGCAAACCAAATTTCAGCAGCTAAATAAAGGGGAAAACAGCCCCGAAATGATACGAAATGACAATCAATGCATGAAATCATCCCGAAATGTGATTTTAAGTACCTGAAATGGCCTACGGCTATGCTAAACATGCAAAATTGGCACATGAAAGCAAAAACAGTAGCAAGGCAGTCCCAAAAATAGCATCTTTTCAGTACAAAACAAGGCTAAATAACAACCACAAGTATGGCAAAATAGCATGCAAAAATGGGGAAAAAGAGGAGAATTACAAAGCAAGTGGTATCTACAATGCTCAAACTGAAAAACACAGTTCTACAACATTAAATAGGAGCCAAAAATATGCATATTTACAGTGAATGACAACCCCAAAATCAGTATGTAGATATGCTCAAATAGCATGCAATATATGGACCAAAAGAAGGCTATAATGATAGGTCATGCATGGAAGCACCAAATGAGGTTGAGCCCTTCTACAATGTTGTAGAGGGGCTCAAAATAAGCCTAAAACCAGTAGGGGTCGGAGCCCAAAAAACAAATGTATATAAGCCAAAAATAGCATGCAAGATTATGATATACAAGGTGGATATTGAAACAAGTGGTATATAGAAGCATCAAACAAGGTTGAGCCCTTCTACAATGTTGTAGAGGGGCTCAAAATGAGCCTAAAACCAGTAGGGGTCGGAGCCCAAAACAGTAGGCAAGTAGGGTAGAAATAGGAAGCAAGAAAATGTCACAAAAGATGGAATTTGAGACTTACCCTTGAAGATCCAACTTTTGCTACCTCTTGGCTTGAATTTGTTGCTTCTTAGCCCTTGAAGAACCTTCCTTTGCTGCTGGAATGGTAGTGGTGATGGTGAGGCTTAGGGTTGATGAAGGAATTAGCTAGGGACTTTAAACTTTTTTGAGTTTTTGAGGATGAAAATGGAGGCAAATGGTTCAGGGTTCTTGAGATCAAAGCTTGTAACCTCAACAAAGGAGGAGGCCATCCCCTCAAATAGGCAAGAAAGGGGTGTAAAAGGGAGGGAAATGCACCCAAGCTTTCCCTCTCAAAATATCCCCCGGATGCTGAGATATTTTGGGAAAAACAGCTGGACAGCTGTAAAGTGCTCAAAAGCAGAAAGCTGGCCGGCCAGGTGGATTTCTTGAAGGTGGCCGGCCAGCCACCCCCCATGGCCGGCCAGCCACCTCCCATGGCCGGCCAGCCAAGGGCAAAAATGAAAAGTTGAATTAGTGGCCGACCACCATTTTTTGGTGTCCTCCCATATGTGTAGAACAAGGTTCCATGGTCGGAATGTGGCAACACTGAAGCAGGAGTCACAACATTGCATTTGAAGGAGAGGCCCAAAAATGAAATCCACAATTGCTGGCCGACCATGCACTTTTAGGGTCCTCCCATGTGCCCTCATCACAAATATGTAGCTTTGGTTGGAAGAAAATGGGCCTAGGGTGTTCAACATTAGCCCGGAAGTGAGCAAAACGGGCGCCAGAGGAGTGAAACTGGTTATCTGGGATAATTTCTAGCCTCCCACCCCCCAGTGATCTTCCTGGTGCTGAAACAGAGGTACCTGCCAAAATTGAACAAAAACTAATGAGAAATGAACGCTCGGGGCCTAAACCGCGCAGTTCGGGGTCCCGAAAATGGGCTGCAGGCACCGGAAGTGGTGTGCAGCAGCGAAGTGGGTATCAGAGGCCCCAGTGTTCCTCGGAATGATAAAACAGAGGTACCTGCCAAAAATTGGAGAAAACCGATGCGAAATGACTGCTCGGGGGCAAACCGCGAGGTTCGGGGCCCGAAAACCGGCTATAAGCACCGAAAGTGGCATACGGCCACGAAGTGGGCATCAGGGGCCCCAGTGTGCCCTGTTATGACAAAACAGAGGTACCTGCCAAGAACCGGAGGAATCGGAGACGGTTGGGCGGTCCCGAACCGAGGCACACGGCCTGACGGCTCCGAGAACCGGGAACCGGGCTCCGAAATGGGCAAAATGGCCTACGGCCACGAAAAGTAGCTCACGGCCACTGAGAGATGATCTACTAGACCTCTCCCTCCCCTCAGGAAGAAAACAGAGAAAACCGAGTCTGGTTCGCAAACCGAGACAAAGTACAGAAGATGATTCGGAAGTCCGGAGGCAGGGCGCACGGCCGCGACTCTGAGACTTCTGAATGAGCACAAAATGCAACATCACCGAGCGCTCAATCGGTGACGTCTGAGTCTTAAGGTCGGTCAAAAATGGGGTGTCTACAATCTTGCCATGCAAATTCCTGACCACCATACGAATTTGATCTTTTTCTGGTGGCCTGTTGGTCATCATCGCTGCCTTGGCCCTCCATCTGGTGATGAAGGCCACAAAACTTTCATTAGGCTCTTAACGGGTGGCCTCTAATTCTAGAGTAGTCACTTCAATCTGGGTGTTATAAGCATACTGGGTGATAAAGGCCTCGGCTAACTCTTTCCAACTTTGTTTTACCGAGTCCTCTAACTTGGCATACCAGATGGCAACCACTCCTGACAAAGTTCATCCGAACAAAGAGAGCTTTTGCGGACGAATCAAACCCATAGGCTTTAAGACATCAGAAAATAGGCGAATGTGCACCATTAGGTTGTCAGAGCCATCAAACCTATCAATGTCTGGCATTTTGAACCGTTCTGGCAACTTTACAATTGTCTCAGTGTACCCGTCTTCGATGTCTGGGATTAAATTGACTCCTTGTGACCTTTTGAAAAGTTTTTCTAACTTGGACAGCTTCAACATAGTTGGGTCAGACTTAGGTTCCTCGGAAGGAAAGATTCCTCCCGCTAGTTGTGGAAAGGGAAATGATCCTCCTGAAGTTTGTATAGGAACCCTCAAATCTTCTGGTGAGTTAAGTTCGGGAAACTCGTCAGCTGGTGGAGGTGAAGGTGGAGGTGGTGGTGGAACTGGATGAGTCATCGGAGGAGGTTGAGTAATGGATGCCCCAGATGGGCATTGCAGTTTAGCAAGAGTATTGCCTTGAGCGGCAAGAGTAGTGCCTTGGGCAGCAACCGTAGTGGCAATGGTATCCATGCTCCGTTGAAGGCCCAATAGTATGTCTGCTAATTTTTTTGGAATCTGAGCCATCGCTGATTCTGGTGAGTTGAGTGGTGATGATCTAGCAGGTGAAGAAGGGGTATTTTGGATAGTTGATGAAGCTTTTGCTTTTCTTCATGTAACCGGTGGCAAAGAAACTAACACTGGCTGATCATGGACCAAATCTGCACTTTTACAAAGTCTATCAATGCGAGTCCACAGAACTTAGGGGATATTAGACCTTTCGGAAGCTATAATGCTCGACTACCTTGCAAAAATGGAACCTTCAATCAAATTTTGGCAGCATGCCAGCTCAACTAACCATACTAAAAAACAAAACTGAACTCAAACCCACAAACTGAAATGCCTGAACCACTGATACTGAGAAGCCCTGTATGGATCCCATCCATTGCACATAACACATAGCAGGAAAGAGGACAAACACCCCTATGGGGGCTAGGGTTACCCTGTCCTAGCTTTGAAATGATCTAGGGTTTCACTATTCAAACAAGCAGCATCATACATCCTAGAAATGGGAGAGCATCTTGTCCTAATTTTGGAAGGTACTATAGCTCATTATATGCACAAGGTTGGCTCTACTCTAGGGGTTGAAGTCAAGGTGATGTTACCAAAGAGTCCTTTGGGCATAACCAATGAAGATCTTAGGAAATCAGAAGAGTCAATATAGCCTCTCTTCACAGTCTGAGAACCTTCAGATCTCAAAAGATTATAACACAAAGCCTCCAAAGTAACATAGAGATAGGTGTAGTGTCACAAAAAGTGTGCTTGTGCTCCCACCAGTATCTGGGCAACACAGGGACTTTAAGTGCACCAATGACAAAAGTCATATCATGGAGTTCGAGTCAAGGTTTCATAAAATCCCCAGCAGAGTCGCCAGAAACTGTAACATGCCCGAGGAGTACCCACGCGCATTAAACAGTTCGGACTCCCGAGATCACTTTGATCTAGTCTCACAAGTGCAATATGAAACATAAACGAGAGTCCACATTTGGCAAATTTTAGAAAATCCATTTTATTGCAAAAAAAAAAAATCCAGAAATGGACAGCGTCATCAAATCTCAGAGTCGCCACCTAATATTTTGGGAAATTAGGAAACCCATGACTCGTGCTAAGGCCACTGTTCGTCATAACCAAAGTTGTCTCGATTTGGAACCTTAGGTATGAGAGGGGTAGGTCAAAAGATTGGCCTTTACTAAACCATGATATCAATTTTATTTACTTTATATGTTCATATTCCGATTATTTAATAAATCCTAAAAAAATTACTATGTGAAGCATACAAGTATAAACTATGTCACCCACTTTGGAACAACTTGATTTCATGTAGTTTTGAAAGAGTTTTGAAGATGTACAACCCAAATAAATTGAGTTTACAAACATGAAAATCAACATCATTCCAAATTAAGCGACACAACCTCCATCCACTGACATTTATAGAGTTATATCACATAAGAAAATAGCCTCATGGTAGAATGCTAAACATAATAAGAAAAACACACACAAACGGGATGCTAAAGCATAAAAACTTACATGTTTGACGTCCCCCGAACAAGCTACAAAACAAAGTTAGTAAAACATGCATAATCTTATATACAAAATCCTAATGCAATTCACTCATGAGATTCAACTAAAGATTCGAGTTCTCAGATATGACATGTTAATCATCTCAAGAACATGAGGTAGCGCACATAATCACATAGGAATTGATTAAATCCACAAATGCAAACTTAGCCAAATCAAGATACATGAAACATAGATGCAAAGCATGGATATAACAAAAATAAATAAATAAATAAAATAAACATGATGCATATCCACAAATAAGGAAAGCAAGTAAAAGAACGGGATAGAAAGAAGTGGGGTGGGAAATTATTACAACACTTTAAATAAATTATTACAAACCAAATTAGAGGGGGGTGAGAAGAATATTGCAACAAAATAAAAACCTCACAATACACTCAAAATAAAAATAAAAAAAACAAAAGAAAAAAAAAAGTTTCATGTGCCTTGGAAACCATCGGAAGTTGGTTAACATCGGAAAACAACGACGTCTTGTCCAAAAGAAGCTAACCGGCCGGCCAACTAGGCCTACCAAAACCTGTCTTATTGCGAAACCAAGAAAAGGAATAAATAAGAAATATGTAGGTGGCTCAACTAGCCACTACCGGTTAGATTAAAAATAAGAAAACAAATATATATATAAAAAAAAAAAGTGCAAACTTACAACAAAACTAATATGAACCTAGAACAAGAAAGCAAATATAAGGTAGAACATGCAAGATTACAACAAAACTAATATGAGACTAATGCAAAAAAAATATAAGCTAGGAAATGCAAGATTATAACATAATTATTATAAAACTAAAACAAGAAAACAAATATAAGATAGAACATGCAAGATTACAACAAAACTAACATGAACCTAAAACAAAACAAAAACAAATATGAGGTACAACATGCACGATTACAACAAAACTAACATGAACCTAAAACAAAAACAAAAAACAAATATGAGGTAGAACATTCAAGATTACAACAAAACTAATGAACCTAAAAAAAAAAAAAAAAAACAAATATGAGGTAGAACATTCAAGATTGCAACAAAACTAATATGAGACTAATGCAAGAAAGCAAGATTACAATACAATTACTATGAAACTAAAACAAGAAAGCAAATATAAGATAGAACATGCAAGATTACAACAAAACTAACGTGAACCTAAAACAAGAAAGCAAATATGAGGTAGAACTTGCAAGATTACAACAAAACTAATATGAAATTAAAACAAGCGAATAAAAATAAATAAATAATTATGAGTTAAACAAACCACTTAGATTACAACACACTATGAAATATAAAGTAAGAAAATAAATATGAGATAAATAAACCACTTGAATTATAACAAAACACTATGAAATAAGAAGCAAGAAAATAAATATGAGATAGAAATTCACCTTCCAAAGAAAAAAAGAACTTCTTAATTTCCAAACTTCCTCTTGATCACCCTCAAGTTTAGGAAGTGTGTTCTCAATCCTCAATTTGAAACTAGAATGGAACTCTGGGTATGTATGGTGGAAAAGTGGCTAACTCTCTTATTTTTTTCACTTTCAACAACACTCACTCTTTCCTTTGATCAATCACTACTGAAATTTAGCTATTTCAGAATTTTTGGAGGAGTTTTGGGTGTAGAAAAGATGGAATTTCAATTTGTATGGAAGGTATGGGGTGTATATGGAAGATAGGAGTGTTTTTGGCTCAAAAACTCAATTTTTCTCTCTTTTTTCACCTTTTTCTCACTCTTTTCTCTTCAATTTCGTGGTCCTCCTTCTCTTTTACAATTTGATCATTCTATATAGGCAATAAGGGAGAGTTAAGGTCAAAAAGAAGGTAGGAGACAAGGTAGGAGACAAGAACGTGATAGGAGGGGTGAATTTTCAAAGTGGTTGCATGGGATACTCCTTTATGGATGCAAACAAAACCTCTTTTTGACAATGAGGGATGATTAGGTATGTATTTGGTGATATATGGGTTGGGCAATGGAGTAGAGGAGTGTCCTACACACAAGAGAAAAAAAAATGCAAAAATAAACCTTCTTTGCCTACTGGTTTGAAATGATCAAATATTATTTGAGGGGAAATATAACACAAGGCAAAGCTTTGGCAGAGTGGTTAAGGTGTTGGGTATTGAGTGGTAGGTTGGGGGTTTAAACCCCCTTCTAAGCATTCCTTAAATTCATTTTTTTTGGGTAAAGACAAGTCAGCGCCACGTCATCAGCAAAAGCCAATCCAGTCATGTTACGTCAGCAAGACCGGCAAGTCAGCGTCACAGTCGGCATTGACGGAATATTTTGCATATGGACGGAATATTCCCTGACTTAACAGAATATTCCTTCACATAACAGAATATTCCCTGAGTTTACAATTTGGCCCAGAAGTTTCAAATAATTATGCTGTAACCCAGATTTCGGGACAATTTTTCAGTGAGGCCCCCGGAAGTGCATCGAAGGTTGGTCCTAGCTAAACGAACCATTATGGGTGCAACCGTGAGGTCAGAATATGCCCTTGGAAACGTAATTTGTGGCTGTTTAGGGTTGGAAACAGGGCTCAAATTCTAAGTTTTCTTATTGAGGATTCTGTGAAAAACACCTTCTTATTTTGTCATCATAGGGTAATCAAAAGAAAGCGCCCAAGTCTTAGGGCCGGTCAAAATGGGGTGTCTACAATGGTGCTGAGACTCATAGATATTATTCGGTGTCTAGTTGACTAACTTGGAGGTCTTATAGGAAATGTGCCTGATCAACGTTGTTTTTAATGAGAAATTTAAGCGAGCGCTGGAACGAATAACTATCTTTGTAGACTTAGCATAATTATGTGTTATGTATTACGTGTTATGCGATGTGTCATTTGAGTGGAGTCTTAATGTAGTTGTTTGAATAATCGTTATGTGACTATGTTAGTATTTCGGTGAAGGGTACTCATGTTATGTATCCTAGGTTACGTGTTTTCTCTTTAATAGAGACGTGTTGGACGGTGGTAGTAAACATTGAGTGGGCACCTCTGTGTGTGCTATATAGGTGATATGATGTGCGTCTAATGCTAGAGTGTATGAGATTTTGTTGTGAACACCTGTTGATGTGTGCTAAATTTGTTATGTTTGTTTTGATCAGGATGTCTAGGCAAGGATGTGATGACTTTCCTCCTTCCACACGGAAAGAATTGATGAAGCAATTTCTGGAGTTGCGCCAAGGTACTACACCTTTGGCACAATTTCAGGCGTGGTTTACCAATCTGTCTAGCTTTGCTCTGGAGTTGGTCGAAACCGAGGAGCTCCGTTGTGCCGAGTTTGAGAGTAAGTTATGTGATGATGTTCGGGAAAGGATTGCTGGGCCCTGGCATAGGAATTATCGTACACTTGTAGAAGCGACGGCTCACGTAGAGGCTACAGTCCTAGTCATAGGGCAAAGTGGAGAGGGGGCCACTTCGGCAACTCTTACGGCTGGGGTCAGTGAGGATAGCTTGATCAAGAGGTTTTGTTCTTTCTGTTATTCCCACAGACGGCGCCAATTGTACGAGCAAGAAATATTCTTTCTCATATAATCCTGTTAATCAAGTCTGCGCTCCTCCGTACGACGTCGCTTTACTCCCTGAAAACACAAACGTGAGCTAGCCGGCGGTGTGTGCCGGATACCTCTCCGATGCCTAAGTCAGCAAAAATAGACAAATAGACAAAAACTCTGTGTATTCGGGAATCAAAGTTGTGTTACCTCTCCATAGGTGATGTTGTGAGCTTTTATAAGTTCCGTGTGGCACAATCCTAGTAGGACTCTTACTCCTCCATGTAGAGTCCTCCTAGGAATCACATTCCTGAAAGATAATGCTTATCCTTCAACACTCCCCTCACTGCTTAAACCAAATGAGATGGTTTTACCATGGCCGGATTCCAATATAACCGAGGTAAGCATGGCTATGCTAAGCCGCAGAGTAGACCGAACTAAAGCCAGTTCAGTTTCTTCCATTCACTGCTCTTACCTCGGCTTCTCCTATACAAACCATGTGTGTTTTTAGACCAAGCTAAGAAATAGCAAGGTTTTGACCGAGCTAACCGCAACATGCCACGACCGGGCTAACTCTGAGTGTGGGACCGGGCTGTCTGTAACGCTCTCTTGGACCGGGATAACAACAAGGCCTTTTGGGGACCGGGCTAACGCCAGGCCCTTTTACTCCGCCCTTCTTACTGTGGCTCACAATGGCCCATTACCCAGCTCGGCCCAATTTATATATATAAATTACCCTCTCAGTTATGATTTGAGTGTGAACCTAACCGGTGGCCAGTGACTGGATGCTAGGGGCAATTTTCAATACATCTGATCGGGTTAACATTCAAACAAGGGGCATGAACCCAACCGGTGGCCTGTGACTGGACACTAGGGGCAACTTTCAGTACATCTGATCGAGTCATCAGTTGAACAAAGGGCATGAACCCAACCTTTCTCTCAGTTTGCTCAAAGCCTTTTGTTTGACACTTTTCCCTGGGTTAGGGTAGCTCACCCCCATAATGATTCTGATATGATTCAACTTTCGATATGATTTAACTTTCGAAAGTTGTCTCCAGCCATTTCAAAACTCTCATGGGATTGCCATCTTCCCTCTGATTAATACATGTGTTTTGCATTATGCCTGAGTGTTATACACCTTGGTTGATTTGAATTGCATGATTAGTTTCTCTTGTTCTTGACTTTGTTCCGTACTTGTAATGGCAAAGTTTCGTTGGGTTACCTGCCTGGGTGTTTTTCAATTACAATTGTTGCAAGTTGCCCCACATTTCATAGAGTACATGATGCACTATTCTACATACTACTCATTTCACCTTGTATCGCACTGTTTTGTGCACCTTACATTGCACTGTTTTGTGCATTCACCTTGCATCGCACTGTTTTGTGCATTCACCTTGTATTGCACTATTTTGTGCACCTTGCATCGCACTGTTTTGTGCATTCACCTTATATCGCACTATTTTGTGCACCCTACATCGCATTGTTTTGTGCCTTCACCTTCTATCACACTGTTTTGTACATCTTCCATCGCACTATTTTGTGCATTCACCTTGTATCGCATTGTTTTGTGCACCTTTCATCACACTGTTTTGTGCACCTCACCTGCACTGTCTTGTGTACTCACTAGGTCTAGGAGACCTTGAATCCTCTAAAGGTGCAATTCCTTTGGTGTTTGTTGTGTCCGAACGACTTTAATTAGTCTGGTATAGCCACCTGACTGTGTTTGCAGTGAGTTCCTAGGAGATCAACTAAGACGGTGGAAACTAGAGTTCGAATGGCTGAGGCCTAGAACGCAAAGGTTTGGAATTTTCGAGACTAAAGTCTGGTTTAAATACCTAGGGGTGTATTCTCGGCTTGAAATCTGTATGGTAGCCCTATAGGTTAAGGTAGCTTGTATGCGCCTTAATTTTGGATACTAAACTAACCTAGTTTGCCACCCTGTTGGAGAATAGGGAAAGTTGCAAATATAGCCAGGGAGAAAAGTAGTACCTGTGATTTGAAAGCGCATGATAAAGGAAGAAGTCTTGAAACCAAAAAGAAGAGGAAGATCCACAGCAGCATAAGGTGAGTCATCGCTAATTGCCCCTGCCAGGTACTTTCTAAAAGTGCCGCTTCCCAACTGCTACATCATAGTTATTATCTATTACATCACATCTATTACATCTATCACATACGTCTATCACATACATCTACCCCATTGTCCATTACATCCATTACATGATACCATTTTATCGCCTGTATCCTTTCCATGTTAAGCTTAGTTTGGTATGTCTCATACCTTTCCCTCGTTGAAACATGGTTTTGTTATGTGTAAGTACCCATGCTGCGCTGAGGCCAGTATTGAGGGTGTCGGCACCTTTTCTGTGTTAGACGTGGCCTGTTTTGTGTCCATGCCCTTTCTAGGTAAGATGTAGTTCGGTCTGCGCCCCTTATTCACTTCATCCATTGCATCCATTGCATTGTACTTTGTCTTGTTGCATTCAGCATTTAGGATCATTATCTTTTCCCCAGCAAATCATTCCTCACTTATATCATACCACCCAATTAATTGTACTCTTTCTGCGAAAGACATAGTTTTGCATGTGCTCGCACCCCTTTCATGTTAATGGTTCTATTATGTGTAAGCACCCATACTGCGCTGAGGCCAGTATTGAGGGTATAGGCACTTGGCCTATGATTAGGCGTTGTTTGGTTGTGCCCACTTCTTTTCTATATAAAACGTAGTTTGATTTGCATCTCCATTCCGTTATGGTATTTGTGTGTTTTGCACTGCTTGTAGTTTGATTATTTCGTTACATTATGTATCATTTTGCATTATGCCCTTGAACTACAATGGTTTGATTCCTTGCAAAGGGATACGTAGGCAACCCTCAGGTTCAACCATCTGCTTCTGCATTTTGTTTGTTTGCCCAAGTCTTACGGCCTTGTCAAAATGGGACATCTTCGGGCGTTGACATTCACTCACGTCATTCCATGACTTTGAGCTCTGTCAAAGAGGGATAACTATAGGCACCCCATTTTTGACCGCCCTTATGATTTGGGCACCGCACTTTGAACACTCGATGATGAAAAGTGATGTTGTACAATCATTCAAGTTCTTCAGCAAAAGGTTTCAATTTTTGAGTTTCTAATCCCAACCTTACACCCCATTTTGACCAAAACTATTTTAGACCTTAAAACCCTCTTTTCAAAATATTTTTCCAAATGCTTTTACGATATTCTGAGGCCCGCATTTCGATTAAAATACTGCACTTTTTAGTAAACCGAGTAAGGACAAAGTGGAAATAAATGGAACGGAGGTGAATTCTTTGAAAAATATTTAAAAACAACTTATTTATAGGTTTGGAGTTGAAGGAAATATGAGGGGAGGGAAGAAAACTAGTTTAGGAAAAGATTGAGCATCAAATCGTTAAGAAAGAAATGAGTAGCCTTCACTAAATTAGGCATATCTATTTGTATACTTAGAATTTAGATGTAAAAACACCACCATTGGAAAGTAGACTTCTGGGGCTTCAATTTAGACTGAAGAATCACCTAAAATCGAGTCCGGATGAGGGAGATATGCCCGTTTGAAGTTGGGCTTGAAAACAGATTTTGTCTGCAAGTAGTAGGCTGGCCACTTAAGTAGCAGTGGCCGGCCGGCCAGTTAATTAGAAATCCAGCCATTTTGAGCGGATGGCCAGCCATATGTCCCGGCAGGCCAACTTTTAGTGGCCAGCCGTCCCCCACCTGGCCAACCTGCCGACCAAGTTTCTCGGCAGAACAAATATTTATTGCCAGCTGTCCCCCCATGTGCATGCACTACACCAGTTGGCTCAATACAGATATTTCTGAGATAGCAACCTGTTTTTCTATATATACTTGACAATTCCTTATGTTTTTAGGTTAGAAAAAATTACCAAAGCTCAAATTCTTGAAAAGCTCTCTCACTCTCTATCTTGCAACACACATACACTACCCAAACACTTCATAGACCAGAAATTTGAAGCTCCTTGCTGAGGTTCTTAAGCTAAAATCTCAGCTCTTGAGAGTGATCGCTTGTTGGTTTGTGAATCAAAGAGTAACCTCTCTTCAAGAGGTATAACCTCTACCTTCTTTACACTGCTTCTTCTTTCTCTTTTCTTGCTGTTTTTATACTATTTTTGGACTGTTTTTATGGGTTAAAATTTGTGACTTAAAGCTACCAAAGGTGGAGGGGTTAACCACCCTTCTTTGAACCTTGTTTTCTAAGCTTTTGTCCTTGTGTTTCTACTTCTTTCTCAACTTTTGGCCACTAATTTTCAGAGTTTTAAAAGGCTAAAATATGTGGTTTTGAGGTCCAAAAAATGGAGGGGTTAGCCACCCCTCCTTTGGTTTGCTTAGTAGCTTTAATTCTTTTCCATTTTGCTTACTTTTTTTAGCTTTTTCAACTCAATTCCAGCAATGTTTTTACTCATTTTAGGACTGTTTTAATGTATTTATTTCATTTATGCTTTGCATAGCATGCTTGTAGTGTTGTAGTCCTCATAGGTTTTGTAGTTTAGGCCTTAGACACAAACTTATTTGAGTTGATAGCTTTTATTTTCATAGCTTTCATGCATATGCTCACACTTGTAATACTCATCTCTGCACCCTCCCTCCTTTCTTGGTTTTCTTTGTTTGAGAGTCGTTTCAAACGAGTGTTGTTTAAGGCATGCGAAAGAGACTCTTCCATGCTTAATGGTTTAATCTCTTTAGAGGTTCATTACCAAGGCATTACATCTCTCTCAAGCCAAGAATAACTCCTTGTTTGACACTTCTCCTCATTTAGTGGACATAACTCTCATTTTTGGACTAAAATGATTAAAGAATGGAAAGGTAATAAAAAGGGCTAATAAAATTGGACTAAAATGGTAAAAAGAGTAATAAAATTGGTTTGGGTTCAATCGGACGTTAATTACATACTCATTAGTTATGTTAATGATTAGAGAAGCAATGTCTACCACTTCCCTAGAGAGGTAACTCCATGATAGGGAGGAGGTTTCGTTGGTCTTTTATTTCCATTTATTGAGACTTTGTCCCATCGATTCATAGATCATCATGCAACGAGCTTGCGTCAATTGATGGTTTGCGAATCGAGTCTACCCCTCCTTGATCTGTTTCATGATAGGAAGAGGAAGAGAGGATAAACACCACTTGGAAACACTCTGTTTTTGCTCTGTTTCATTTCTGTGGCAGCAAGGCAGTACCAAAAACAGTGGCCGGCCGGCCACCCTTCCATCCGGCCGACCACTTTTCAAGGCCGACCGGCCACTCTATTTTATGCAAGCAGTGTCATTTTTGTGTCAAAACAGAGCAGAAGCTGAGGCAAAAACAGATTACTTTTCTGACTGTGAACAGAACAGTTTCTGGTAGCAAAACAGAGAAGCTTCCAGGAGATTGTTCTCATTCGTTCTGGTGCGACGCTTTGTTTAGTTAAATTTAGTTATTGTAATAGCTTGTTAAATTAGTTAATTTGGTGTTGTAATAATTCGTTTAATTAGGACTTTCATTCAGACCATTTTGCATGAGGGTACAATTGTAATATTTATGTATGTCTTCTAACCCCTATTTCTTTCTCTATTTTATTTATATGTTTACAATGGTAGCATTATGTTTTACATTTTCATAACAATGCCATGCCTTGTATCCATTTTTGCATGCATTGGGTTTGGTTCATCATTCTAATCTTGTTGTTATTTCCTACCTAATTGAATACGTGCGCTATCGCATGCTTTGAGTTGAGTCCTGTGTCATGTTAATAAACCGAACCTATTAATTGCATTTTGCATGTGTTGCATTTAGTCACTTGCATGTTAGAGCATGCATTTTCCTAACTATTTTCTTCTATTTTGGCTTGCCTTGATTGAGTACTAGGTGAGTGTTTTTGCTTTAGCATATTGTATGCGTGCGATTGTTGCCATGTCAAGCATGATTACCATGAGGCTAAGTGCTTAGTTAATATACCTATTTGAATGCCTGTGGATGAAGGCTTTTTCGCTTTAGTTGGGATAATTTGATTAATGTACACATGAGATCACTTTTTCAAGTGGCACATATTCAAATACTTTTCAAAATGAACATAAAATCAAAACGTTCCAAATTGGGCGAATTAGTCAATACTTGTGTGCATCACATAGTCAAGATACCATAATAATCGGAATAAGAGCATATAATGTACATAAAAATCACATCATGATTAGTAGAGGCCAATCTTTGATCGGGTGAGTGCGGTACTCAATTCACGACCTTCCTCTCTTATACCTAAGTTCTCGAGCCGAGACACTTTGGTTATGGCAGACAAGTGGCCTTTGGCACGAGTCACGAGTTTCCTTAATTTTTCAAAAATATTTAGGTGGCGACTCTGAAATCTGGCAATGCGGTCCATTTTTGGCATTTTTGATTAAAAATTGATTTTCCAAAAGATTTACCGGATTTGGACTTATTTGTGTTTATTTATTTTACATTGCACTTGTGAAATCAGATTTAGAACAACGGTAGTCCGAACTGTAGGGCTATCATATCCGAGGAGAATAAACCCCTCCGAGGAGCACGAAAAGCAAGCCACACACGTCCACACATGCACACCTGAAAAACATTTTAGCCACGTAGGGTGAGCATAAAGCCCAGTAGAGAATATTTCAAAAACTAAACATGTCCTACCAGCATAAATGATCATGATGCAATACATATATACAATATGCCCAAATGTAATTTCAAATCCATTTGATTTCTCAACAAAATCCTTTCTTTCCAATTACCAAAACCTTACGTTTAATTAAAATGTTTTCCGAGTTCAAATCATCTGTTTGATATAAAATTCCTTTCCAAAAACCAATCCAAGTATCTTAGTACCAACCAACAAATACATTGCTAAATCAAATGTGAATACATCACTAAAACCTCTTTCCAAAATATCCCTTCTAGCCAAAACGATAATAAATAAAATGGGTAAATCTCCAAGGCTAGTATTCATACGAGTAACTATACAAGTTACAAGGACATTTTTACTGGTGCTAACCGGGAGGCTTGACACCTACCGCGCAAGTTTAGGTCTTTCACCATGGATACACAGCCAACTTAATTCTACTTTAACACCCCCTCATAGCTTTACCACTTTATTTATCATTTCCAATAGCACAATACGTGTGGTTCAAAATATTGTTTTTCCAAAATAATGCAAATGTTCCAAAACATAATACAAGAATTTCCAAAACTTCTTTCCAAACATACGGTTTTAATTTCCAAAAATCCATTACATGCTCCATGATATGAATGATTTCAAATTTGCTTAATCCACATGCAATTTCTAACACACGGCAATGCTATCCTCTACCAATAGCCAAAATAATTATCTCTAATGCAATAATCAAAAGATATCAATATAGATATATTTTCCCAAAAGAGTAACAACAATCATTTTCAAAATCCCATAACCATTTTCTTCCCATCTCCTACAAAACCAACATCATTTTTCATTATTTTCCAACATAAGCCAAAACCCATGTTTTTAGAACAAAACCTCATTTTCTTTCAAAATCACTTTTAAGTAAAGGAAAGCCACTATGTCAACATATCTCAACCACCAATACAAAATCATAACCTTGTTCAAAACTCATTTGAAAAATCTCTCTTTTACATTTCAAAATCCACACCCTAAGTTTAACCCAAAATACCCAAATCCATAGATCTTTTGAAATAACAAATAACAAGGGTAAAAATCATACCAAATGACCACCAAATATACATAACAAAATATGTCACAAATATGCTGCTGAACTCATATTGAGTTTAGGAAATAGACCCTACCTCTTGAAGCGAAGAGGTGAACTCGAAGAAAACCAAAGTCGATGAAACCACGAAACTCTTGGATCAAAAGAAAGCCCTTGATGAGATCTACAACATTTCTCAAAGGACTAAGGTGAAAAGATGCCTCTAACCAAGTAGATCTAGATATCGATGTAAGAAAGTCGAGTTTCTAAGAGAGAGAGAGGGATTCACGGTTTAAAGAGGGAAGAGAGATAGAAAAAGGAAAAGAAAAAGTGAATGAGAAAAGTGTGTTTGGGGTCTAACTATAGTGGTAGATTAATAGCCCTAAAGTCAAAGGCAAAAATAAGTCAAACTCCCAAAAGTAGAGCCCCAAAACTGAACCAAAAATCTGGAAATTTACTCACAGGGGTCGACCTTTCAGAAAGAGGTGTCGACCCTTCAAGAAGAAAAGCTGAGACACTAATGTGTGTAGAGGACAAGGGTCGACCCTTGGAACCAGTGGTGTCGATCCTTTATTTCAAAATACACCCAGAACAAATCAGCAAGGGAAGAGTCGACCCTTAGAACCCCTGGTGTCGACCCTAAAACCTAGCAAGGACACTAAAGACAGGGCAGGAAGGTGGTGTCGACCCTCAGCAAGGCTAGTGTCGACACCAAAACTGATTTTCCAAGTTCCCAAAGAACTTTTCAACGTAAACAAGCATGAACGAATAATCCCAACAAGTTTAAATCGAATTGTGCTCCTCCAAAACCAAAATACAATAACTCCAAAGACTCCCAAGATGAAAATGAAGGAATTAAATACACTCTCCAATAGTTTAGAGGACAAAAGTGCTATAACCTCCCCACCTTAGGATATTTCGTCTGCGAAATTTAAGAAACACCAAAACCAAAAGGTCACCCAATCTAACACTTCGGGGTCCCAAGACACCTGAACACCGAGAATGGTAAGAAAACCTCACGGAGGACTCTTCGATCCACATAACTCACTGTGGTCTACGAGACAAGAAACAACAACCACCACCACAACAATGACAACAACAACTCCTTGGACTCAAAGACGTGATCTACGCCTCAACCACCGACAATACTCAAATAGCTACCGAGTGCTCCACGCTCGGACAAGGAGAATAAGAAAGCTACTTTGCACACAAAGTTCCCAATTAACTCTCTCGTAGCACGAGAACATAAAACAAAACATGATTAATCCTAACAACGTTGTGGCACCTCAATGCCCAACAATTTCAAGCCTATGCAAAATAAACACATACCACATAGCTAGTAACTCAGGCTAGATCAAAACAAGTCTTCCACACACAAGATAAAACACAACCCAAATACATTTTCAACCGTTCACAACAAAATCTAAAGATTTCAAAACTGACATTCTAAAACCATAGATGTTGTTTATAACACAAAACCATTTTCATTTTGTTTTTGATTTGTTGGATTCAGCTTTTTATCAAACTTAAAACTTACATTTCCAACCAAAACCAATTTAGTTCAAAAAGACCATCCAAGGCCACAACACTAAAAGAAGATTTTTGTTTTCCTCAAAATCATCCCATAAAATCCATCACACCCGTGGCGACGCCACAATATCAACACCAATTTCCATGATAAAATCTCTAGAAAATTTCTGAAGTGCCAACAACATAATATGACACGAATAAAGAAATTTCACACCCACCAATCATACAATGGCACAAAAGTCCTCACATGACCAAAGTTCCCAACCGTAACCCCAAACTGGTTACGACAAACTCAAAACAACATCCTAACTGTCCATACGGGACTTACATGCCACATCAAGATACCATTCAATTACACATCCCTCAATTTCAACCTGTTTTCAAGGTGACTATATGTCAACCAACCCAAACACTAACCAATCGATTATCCAAAACCATTATCCCGCATCAGTCTCCAAACACTGACATACCACTTAACTTCACATAACCCAACATCACACCAACACCTTGCCCAACCTCACTAACTCTGAAATGGAGTTCCATACACAACCTCACATGTTCGTTGAATCCTTTCGGATTCCTCAAAGTTAACCTACAGTATTCTGGTTCTCAACTCACCCATCATACATATGCCTATGTGGCATGCACATCCTCACTTCACATTTGAGTCCGAAATGGACTTCTCAAGTTAAAATACAACACACCCCCTCAAGTCAACACATACACCAACCTTTCACACCACACACACAATGACCGATAAGAACAAAACAACTCTAACGTAGCGCACCAATCCCTTTACACCATCTCACTGCTTCACTCGGAGTTCCACTATCCAAACCAAACAACAAGCAACAAACACCACACTCAAGTGACCCAGCACTATTGAACATTGGACCATTCTTAACAACACATTAAGCACACTATTGCTACACCAAGGCAACCTCCTAGGATAGTCCCATGACCAATCCCCTTCGATACAACATCGCACAACCTCCAAGCATGCACTGGTACACACCACACAAACAAAACCCATTACTTACCGCACAACATCTCACCCTTAAACCCAAATGGGTTATCTTAACACTAATGCCCTTACTCTGCCAATGTACTCACAATCTCGACCAAGTTGACAATAACAAGTTTCACATATTTATCCTCTCGTACCAAGCAAACTCGCAAAGGCCTACCACGCTACAAGCTACCGACACCACGTAACGACCCAAACAGAGCAACAAGTAAACACAACACCTCCATCCATTAGTGACCAATAAAGTCAACTCTTTATTCCACATTCTATCCCATCACCCATTGCACAAGTACAGCCAAAACACTAAGTCTCCTAGTCAATCTACCAGTTGTTAATACTTACTGAACAATTACCCTGAATCAAGCCCCAACACATACACATACACACGACACTTACAAGGTTTTCAAAGTCACACTATCCTAACTCCACAGAAGAACAAAAGAAGTTCTCAACCTCCTCCACCCGAGTCATAGAACACTACATTCACAACTACTCTCTCAATCAACTTAGAACGCTAAGTGAGCCAAAACGCGACCCATCTCCGAAAACAATCACCTCATCATTGCCATTCCAAACCTCGACCAACAAACACAAACTACTCCTATCACTACAAGACACGACCCTCTTGCTTCCCCAGAAACTTCCACCGCAATAAATTAAAACTTATATCTCTAACATAAACCGACATCAACCAAACCGAACATACTGACTGGTATAACTTCACCCTCGCAATACTCTAACTAATCACAACGACCCTCAAAAAACCTATCACATTAAGGAAAACTCAAAATTGCAACATATCCAACTCCTCAAAATAAACAACCCACCACGTATACATACATAAACAAAAGTCATAATATTTCAACGGTCCACATTGTACCGGTTACAAAACGAAATGATTACATAATAATTACAACTGTTTACCCTCCAATTCCCAAAACAAGATACTCAAAACAACCATCCCTTCACCAATACCACCATCACATTTTTATCTTGATTGCTGAGACGGGTTATCCTCAACCTCTGGAACAATCCCTGAACTACGACACCAAGGACAAGAGTTATAGATGTGACCTAGATGGACAGACTTGAAACAAACACATATCTCCCCACTCGAATAGAAGTTTGACCCTTCAATGACCCTCAAAGTCTGGCCTATTCGGTTCTGATATCGATATCGCCCCTGCCCGGACGAATAAGGCTGAACCCAACTAGATTGCAGATTATCCAAAGAAGTCACCTGTTGTGTACAAAAACTCCTGGTATGACCCGGTTGATTATATTCATAGCAAATAGGCGGTCCCTGAATATGTAATTGGTTCTAAGTCTGAACTGGTAAGGATTCCAATGACTGCTCCCCCTGTGAGCACTCAATCGCCCCAAGTCCCGGTTGGCTAGGTGACCCCGTTGGTACAATTATTGGTTGAGGAAACAACCTTGCCTTTCTCTTTGTTCTTACTACGCCTACCACGACCCCCAGCCGTAAGAGTTGCCGAAGTGGCCCCCTCTCCACTTTGCCCTATGACTAGGACTGTAGCCTCTACGTGAGCCGTCGCTTCTACAAGTGTACGATAATTCCTATGCCAGGGCCCAGCAATCCTTTCCGAACATCATCACATAACTTACTCTCAAACTCGGCACAACGGAGCTCCTCGGTTTCGACCAACTCCAGAGCAAAGCTAGACAGATTGGTAAACCACGCCTGAAATTGTGCCAAAGGTGTAGTACCTTGGCGCAACTCCAGAAATTGCTTCATCAATTCTTTCCGTGTGGAAGGAGGAAAGTCATCACATCCTTGCCTAGACATCCTGATCAAAACAAACATAACAAATTTAGCACACATCAACAGGTGTTCACAACAAAATCTCATACACTCTAGCATTAGACGCACATCATATCACCTATATAGCACACACAGAGGTGCCCACTCAATGTTTACTACCACCGTCCAACACGTCTCTATTAAAGAGAAAACACGTAACCTAGGATACATAACATGAGTACCCTTCACCGAAATACTAACAAGTCACATAACGATTATTCAAACAACTACATTAAGACTCCACTCAAATGACACATCGCATAACACGTAATACATAACACATAATTGTGCTAAGTCTACAAAGATAGTTATTCGTTCCAGCGCTCGCTTAAATTTCTCATTAAAAACAACGTTGATCAGGCACATTTCCTATAAGACCTCCAAGTTAGTCAACTAGACACCGAATAATATCTATGAGTCTCAGCACCATTGTAGACACCCCATTTTGACCGGCCCTAAGACTTGGGCGCTTTCTTTTGATTACCCTATGATGACAAAATAAGAAGGTGTTTTTCACAGAATCCTCAATAAGAAAACTTAGAATTTGAGCCCTGTTTCCAACCCTAAACAGCCACAAATTACGTTTCCAAGGGCATATTCTGACCTCACGGTTGCACCCATAATGGTTCGTTTAGCTAGGACCAACCTTCGATGCACTTCCGGGGGCCTCACTGAAAAATTGTCCCGAAATCTGGGTTACAGCATAATTATTTGAAACTTCTGGGCCAAATTGTAAACTCAGGGAATATTCTGTTATGTGAAGGAATATTCTGTTAAGTCAGGGAATATTCCGTCCATATGCAAAATATTCCGTCAATGCCGACTGTGACGCTGACTTGCCGGTCTTGCTGACGTAACATGACTGGATTGGCTTTTGCTGATGACGTGGCGCTGACTTGTCTTTACCCAAAAAAAATGAATTTAAGGAATGCTTAGAAGGGGGTTTAAACCCCCAACCTACCACTCAATACCCAACACCTTAACCACTCTGCCAAAGCTTTGCCTTGTGTTATATTTCCCCTCAAATAATATTTGATCATTTCAAACCAGTAGGCAAAGAAGGTTTATTTTTGCATTTTTTTTTCTCTTGTGTGTAGGACACTCCTCTACTCCATTGCCCAACCCATATATCACCAAATACATACCTAATCATCCCTCATTGTCAAAAAGAGGTTTTGTTTGCATCCATAAAGGAGTATCCCATGCAACCACTTTGAAAATTCACCCCTCCTATCACGTTCGTCTCTTGTCTCCTACCTTCTTTTTGACCTTAACTCTCCCTTATTGCCTATATAGAATGATCAAATTGTAAAAGAGAAGGAGGACCACGAAATTGAAGAGAAAAGAGTGAGAAAAGGTGAAAAAAGAGAGAAAAATTGAGTTTTTGAGCCAAAAACACTCCTATCTTCCATATACACCCCATACCTTCCATACAAACTGAAATTCCATCTTTTCTACACCCAAAACTCCTCCAAAAATTCTGAAATAGCTAAATTTCAGTAGTGATTGATCAAAGGAAAGAGTGAGTGTTGTTGAAAGTGAAAAAAATAAGAGAGTTAGCCACTTTTCCACCATACATACCCAGAGTTCCATTCTAGTTTCAAATTGAGGATTGAGAACACACTTCCTAAACTTGAGGGTGATCAAGAGGAAGTTTGGAAATTAAGAAGTTCTTTTTTTCTTTGGAAGGTGAATTTCTAGTCTTTCATTTTCTTATATTTTCTATCTCATATTTATTTTCTTGCTTCTTATTTCATAGTGTTTTGTTATAATTCAAGTGGTTTATTTATCTCATATTTATTTTCTTACTTTATATTTCATAGTGTGTTGTTGTAATCTAAGTGGTTTGTTTAACTCATAATTATTTATTTATTTTTATTCGCTTGTTTTAATTTCATATTAGTTTTGTTGTAATCTTGCAAGTTCTACCTCATATTTGCTTTCTTGTTTTAGGTTCACGTTAGTTTTGTTGTAATCTTGCATGTTCTATCTTATATTTGCTTTCTTGTTTTAGTTTCATAGTAATTGTGTTGTAATCTTGCATTTCCTATCTTATATTTTTCTTGCATTAGTCTCATATTAGTTTTGTTGCAATCTTGAATGTTCTACCTCATATTTGCTTTTTTTTTTTTTTTTAGGTTCATTAGTTTTGTTGTAATCTTGAATGTTCTACCTCATATTTGTTTTTTGTTTTTGTTTTAGGTTCATGTTAGTTTTGTTGTAATCGTGCATGTTGTACCTCATATTTGTTTTTGTTTTGTTTTAGGTTCATGTTAGTTTTGTTGTAATCTTGCATGTTCTATCTTATATTTGTTTTCTTGTTTTAGTTTTATAATAATTATGTTATAATCTTGCATTTCCTAGCTTATATTTTTCTTGCATTAGTCTCATATTAGTTTTGTTGTAATCTTGCATGTTCTACCTTATATTTGCTTTCTTGTTCTAGGTTCATATTAGTTTTGTTGTAAGTTTGCACTTTTTTTTTTATATATATATTTGTTTTCTTATTTTTAATCTAACCGGTAGTGGCTAGTTGAGCCACCTACATATTTCTTATTTATTCCTTTTCTTGGTTTCGCAATAAGACAGGTTTTGGTAGGCCTAGTTGGCCGGCCGGTTAGCTTCTTTTGGACAAGACGTCGTTGTTTTCCGATGTTAACCAACTTCCGATGGTTTCCAAGGCACATGAAACTTTTTTTTTTCTTTTGTTTTTTTTATTTTTATTTTGAGTGTATTGTGAGGTTTTTATTTTGTTGTAATATTCTTCTCACCCCCCTCTAATTTGGTTTGTAATAATTTATTTAAAGTGTTGTAATAATTTCCCACCCCACTTCTTTCTATCCCGTTCTTTTACTTGCTTTCCTTATTTGTGGATATGCATCATGTTTATTTTATTTATTTATTTATTTTTGTTATATCCATGCTTTGCATCTATGTTTCATGTATCTTGATTTGGCTAAGTTTGCATTTGTGGATTTAATCAATTCCTATGTGATTATGTGCGCTACCTCATGTTCTTGAGATGATTAACATGTCATATCTGAGAACTCGAATCTTTAGTTGAATCTCATGAGTGAATTGCATTAGGATTTTGTATATAAGATTATGCATGTTTTACTAACTTTGTTTTGTAGCTTGTTCGGGGGACGTCAAACATGTAAGTTTTTATGCTTTAGCATCCCGTTTGTGTGTGTTTTTCTTATTATGTTTAGCATTCTACCATGAGGCTATTTTCTTATGTGATATAACTCTATAAATGTCAGTGGATGGAGGTTGTGTCGCTTAATTTGGAATGATGTTGATTTTCATGTTTGTAAACTCAATTTATTTGGGTTGTACATCTTCAAAACTCTTTCAAAACTACATGAAATCAAGTTGTTCCAAAGTGGGTGACATAGTTTATACTTGTATGCTTCACATAGTAATTTTTTTAGGATTTATTAAATAATCGGAATATGAACATATAAAGTAAATAAAATTGATATCATGGTTTAGTAAAGGCATCTTTTGATCGAGGAGTGAGGGTGCTCATTATGACCTACCCCTCTCATACCTAAGGTTCCAAATCGAGACAACTTTGGTTATGACGAACAGTGGCCTTAGCACGAGTCATGGGTTTCCTAATTTCCAAAATATTAGGTGGCGACTCTGAGATTTGATGACGCTGTCCATTTCTGGATTTTTTTTTTTTGCAATAAAATGGATTTTCTAAAATTTGCCAAATGTGGACTCTCGTCTATGTTTCATATTGCACTTGTGAGACTAGATCAAAGTGATCTCGGGAGTCCGAACTGTTTAATGCGCGTGGGTACTCCTCGGGCATGTTACAGTTTCTGGCGACTCTGCTGGGGATTTTATGAAACCTTGACTCGAACTCCATGATATGACTTTTGTCATTGGTGCACTTAAAGTCCCTGTGTTGCCCAGATACTGGTGGGAGCACAAGCACACTTTTTGTGACACTACACCTATCTCTATGTTACTTTGGAGGCTTTGTGTTATAATCTTTTGAGATCTGAAGGTTCTCAGACTGTGAAGAGAGGCTATATTGACTCTTCTGATTTCCTAAGATCTTCATTGGTTATGCCCAAAGGACTCTTTGGTAACATCACCTTGACTTCAACCCCTAGAGTAGAGCCAACCTTGTGCATATAATGAGCTATAGTACCTTCCAAAATTAGGACAAGATGCTCTCCCATTTCTAGGATGTATGATGCTGCTTGTTTGAATAGTGAAACCCTAGATCATTTCAAAGCTAGGACAGGGTAACCCTAGCCCCCATAGGGGTGTTTGTCCTCTTTCCTGCTATGTGTTATGTGCAATGGATGGGATCCATACAGGGCTTCTCAGTATCAGTGGTTCAGGCATTTCAGTTTGTGGGTTTGAGTTCAGTTTTGTTTTTTAGTATGGTTAGTTGAGCTGGCATGCTGCCAAAATTTGATTGAAGGTTCCATTTTTGCAAGGTAGTCGAGCATATAGCTTCCGAAAGGTCTAATATCCCCTAAGTTCTGTGGACTCGCATTGATAGACTTTGTAAAAGTGCAGATTTGGTCCATGATCAGCCAGTGTTAGTTTCTTTGCCACCGGTTACATGAAGAAAAGCAAAAGCTTCATCAACTATCCAAAATACCCCTTCTTCACCTGCTAGATCATCACCACTCAACTCACCAGAATCAGCGATGGCTCAGATTCCAAAAAAATTAGCAGACATACTATTGGGCCTTCAACGGAGCATGGATACCATTGCCACTACGGTTGCTGCCCAAGGCACTACTCTTGCCGCTCAAGGCAATACTCTTGCTAAACTGCAATGCCCATCTGGGGCATCCATTACTCAACCTCCTCCGATGACTCATCCAGTTCCACCACCACCTCCACCTTCACCTCCACAGCTGACGAGTTTCCCGAACTTAACTCACCAGAAGATTTGAGGGTTCCTATACAAACTTCAGGAGGATCATTTCCCTTTCCACAACTAGCGGGAGGAATCTTTCCTTCCGAGGAACCTAAGTCTGACCCAACTATGTTGAAGCTGTCCAAGTTAGAAAAACTTTTCAAAAGGTCACAAGGAGTCAATTTAATCCCAGACATCGAAGACGGGTACACTGAGCAATTGTAAAGTTGCCAGAACGGTTCAAAATGCCAGACATTGATAGGTTTGATGGCTCTGACACCTAATGGTGCACATTCGCCTATTTTCTGATGTCTTAAAGCCTATGGGTTTGATTCGTCCGCAAAAGCTCTCTTTGTTCGGAGAACTTTGTCAGGAGTGGTTGCCATCTGGTATGCCAAGTTAGAGGACTCGGTAAAACAAAGTTGGAAAGAGTTAGCCGAGGCCTTTATCACCCAGTATGCTTATAACACCCAGATTGAAGTGACTACTCTAGAATTAGAGGCCACCCGTTAAGAGCCTAATGAAAGTTTTGTGGCCTTCATCACCAGATGGAGGGCCAAGGCAGCGATGATGACCAACAGGCCACCAGAAAAAGATCAAATTCGTATGGTGGTCAGGAATTTGCATGGCAAGATGCTTCAAAAATGATAGTTCTTCCCCTATTTACTTTTAAAGAATTACATGAAATGGGGGTCCAAATAGAAGATGTCATCAAACAGGAATCATCATTGATGACAAAGAGTCAATACAGAAGACCTTTGGGCGCAATTCCAATGCTACCACCAGTGGTAGCATAGCTGTGAACCCTTTGAAATCAACTTGGTTGCCACCACCACTAAAACAGCCGACCCCTTTGCTTATGTTGGCCCGCAAATAATAAACACAACCCGAGCCCCAATCAGAACATTTACCCCTCTCCATATGTCACTCTCCAAAGCAATGAAAATCTTGACAGAAAGAGGGTATTTGAAGCCTTTGGACCCCCGACCTCTTCCCGAACCTCTCCCAGCCAAACATGACCCTACCAAACACTGTGCTTTCTACCAATAACCCGGACATGACACTAACCAATGTTTTTGCCTTCGTCATGAGATCCAAGACCTCATTGACAATAAGATCATAGCTCCCCACAACCACCAAAACCCAACGTCTTACTAACTTGTTGCCGCCCCATGACAGAGTTTCACCACCTCCTCATCTTAACCTCATCCATACACTTTCTTCCACCTTTAACCCCAGTATTTCTATCACACCCACCCATTTGCCAAAACATAAGGTACATATTCCTGAAGGCACCGAGTTGTGCATGATGGATACACCTCCAACCCAGCCAAAACCCAAAATCCTA